>BSBM01001670.1:1095000-1157500 GCA_027924585.1 Larix kaempferi | reverse complement strand
TGATGATGATGATGGTGATGATGATGAAGACGTTGATGATGATGGTGATGGTGATGAAGATGATGATCATGATCATGATCATGAAGATGATGATGATGGAGATGTTGATAAGGAAGGGGGAGATGACAATGAGGAGGAAGATGTTTATGATGATGATGATAGTGATGATGAAGATGTTGATGATGATGGTGATGGTGATGATGATGATGATGATGATGATGATGAAGATGATGAAGATGGAGATGTTGATGAGGAACCTAGAGATGACAATGATGATGAATATGTTGATGATGATGATGACAGTGATGATGATGAAGATGGTGATGATGATGGTGATGGTGATGAAGATGATGACGAGGAGGGTATCCACCTTCTCTTTATATTCGCAATTGTCCAGGTCCCTATAGAACTCTCTCCCTTCGTTCGCCCTTAATCACTAACCCTATGTGCCTTTATCCCTCCCCCTTCCCTCTCTATCTCACCTTGTATCCCTCCCTCCCTATATCTTTCTCTAGATCTATCCCTCACTCCCTTTACCTCCCTCCCTCTATGTCGCTTTCTCTTCGTTACACCATCTTCGTCCCTGCCACCCCACTGATTCCTCCTTCCCTATCACACACAACCTCCCACTTTCTTTGTCGCTCACACCTCTCTCTAGTCTCTCTGTCCCCAACCATCTCTCTCTCTCTCTCTCTCTCTCTCTCTCTCCCTCTCTCTCAAACACACACACACACACACACACACACTATGTCCCTTTCCATTCTCAAACCCATTCCCCCTCCATCCATATCTATCTCCACCTTTCTCCCTCCATCCCTCACCCTACCTTCTCTCCCTCCCTCTCTCATTGCCTCTCTCTCACCTTCTATCCCTCCCTCATGTTATCTTTCCCTCAACCTATCCCAATCTCTCCGTCACTCCCTCTCTCTCACACACTTTATGTCCCTTCCCCCCCCCCTCTCTCTCTCGCTCTCTCTCTCTCCATTGCCACCACTCCCTGCATGTCTCCCACCAATACTTTCTATCCCTCCCTTCCTATCTCTTTATTTCGTTCTATCCCCATCTATCTCTCACTCCCTCTAAATCCATTCCTCCCCATTATCCCTCTCCCTCCCTCGCTCTATGTATCTCCCCCCCTTGTATTCTTTATTTCTCTCTCACATCCCCCTCGCCTCCATCCATTCCCCCTTGTCACTCAAGTCTCACTTTCAACTTCTAACCCTATACCTCTTCAGAACCTCTTCTAATCCTAATAGTGCTCTCAAGCTCCACTTCCCTTCACCCCCTGTATCCCATCATGTTCTCATTCCCTTCATATCTCCCCACTCAAGCTTCCAACATCCTTCTAATCCCTTGACCCTTTCTCATCCCTATTAAATATTAACCATAGATTCCCTTGACCCTTCCCCACCCCTTCTCAAATATTAACCAAAAATCCCCTTGAGTCTTTCCCACCCCCCCTCTCTCAAGTATTAAACATATATTTTATGATTTACATAACGCGAGCGCGTTTTGGAACTACATAACGCGTACGCATTATGTAGTTATATAACGCGTGCGCGTTATGAAATTCTAAAAGCGCGGCAATATTTTTTGAATTTAAACAGAACGCGCTCATGTTTTTAAGAGCCTAAACCAAGCCGAATCACTTGCTCACATGTCAACAATAATCCTATGTGTATGCTTTGGAGTTTGCTTCGGTAATTCCAAACCTATGCTATGTTAATGAAAAACCAAAGCTAATTGGGTATTTCTTCCAATTTCTGGAGAAGCCTGTGCTTAGCCACTCGTTACAGTATGCTACACACAGTCATTTTTGACGAAATCTTAGACACAAATAGCATTTTTTCTGCAGATTCCAAATATGTAACTTTTATTTTGAAATATTAATTTTTCCTATTTTCTTTCAATTTCTTTTCTGTCCTACTTCCTTAACTCGTGAAACACACTGTTAGTGTTTCTTCCATAACTTTTTCAATTCTCGATCATTTTAAAAAAAAATTGTATGGTGCACAAGAGGACACTAACCTCCACGTTCTATGAAAAAACCATTTTAAGATTTTTGCATTAAGACCTTCAAAGGCTCTACCCACAAAAGAGGTATTATTTTCGAGGTTTGATCACTTACAAAATTATAAAAAAATTATAAAATTACTAATTTAATTTTCGAAAAATAATGGCGCACAAGTGCTATGTGTTCTCTACATGCATGCCGATTTTTGTAGCTTGATTCCATCATTTAGGCCCTCAAAGGCTCTACCCACAAAAACATATACCTTATCATTTTCCTGAAAAATAAAAAGTGTCTGTTAAGAAAAATGAAACTTGACATAGCTATGCAAATTTTCAATACATAAAAGTTATATATTCGGAAACGTGATTTAATCTCCTACATTTCATCTTTTTTACTCAATGCAAGATATTTTGCGTAAGTAGCTCAAAAAATCCAAGTAAGTTGAGGGATCCCTGCTTTTTCAGTTTTCTATTGCATCTAACGCGCCAAAAGTGACCCTCATTAGCTTGCACTGACCCATGAGTAAATTTTGATCAAGTCTTTTTTAAGTGTAAGAGTTATTCCTTATAATTTGACTTGTTGACTTCATTTTGAGCATATGATACATATATATATATACCTTTCCTTATTAATGGATGAGTAAATTTTGATCAAGTGTCTCCTTTAAGTGTAAGACTTCTTCCTTATAATTTGATTTGAGAGATCTCTTCATCTTGCTCTTGTATGTCCTTGTCACATTTGTTTATGGCAATTTCAAATTCCTTAGTTTGTTGATTCGGAAATACGATCTTTCAATTTGCAATTTTGTGTATTTAATTTTTTATTGCTTTGTGGTAATATCGTATTAAAAAATGACAAATAATCTAAGCAATGAGGGTACTTAGTCCAAAATCTGGACTTGTATATGAAATCTATAATTCACCACTCACTTCTTTAATAATTGCTTCAATGACTTACTTGAATATATAATTTTTTGATAATAATTGTAATAGATACAATTATGTAAAAATAAATACTATTATTAAAAGTTATAAATAATAATATTATTAATAAATATAATATAACAATAATTATGATAATAATAAGTATTAATGATAATAATAATTATAATAAATTGTTTTGGGTGTGGAAGAATAATAAAAATGGTGTGGATGGACTAGTTGGGAGGAATGATTGTTACTTTCTCCACCCAAGTTTAAATTTTGGTTTCTCCTTTGTCGCACTTCTTATGCAAACAAACCATAATTTCTATATTTTTTTATTTTTATTTTTTAAACTCTATTTCTTTCTTTTTTTTATTTTTCTTAGAGCTTTTTTTTTTCAAATGTTTTTTATTTTCTTTACTAGTTAAAAATCAAATTACACAAAGTATAAATAATGACTAAAGACCACCAAATAAATTCACACACATAAAATATTTGGAATATAAAATAAGCCAAGCCACAAGTATGAGATATGATATTACAACTTGAAAGATCTACCACCCTTACTAATGGTCATGTCTTTTCAATAAAAACACTTTTTTAAAAGCAAATTATTTATTAATTAGTTATTATTTGTTGTTATTATTATTATGATTATTATTTATATTTATATATTGTACTATGTTATCTATTTTCAATGTTATAATTTTTTATATAACAGTTTACATGCTAAGTCAATCCCCTTACTAATTTTCATGTCTTTTCCATAAAAACACTTTTTTTATTAATTAATTATTATTATTTTTTTCAACCGAACTAATTAATTATTATTATTACTATTGTTATTGTTATTATTGTTTGTTGTTATTATTATTATAATTATAAATTTTTTTTATTAAAATTAATTATTATTATTACTATTATTATTGTTTGTTGTTATTATTTATATTTATATATTAATTGTACTATGTTATATATTTTTTATATAAAATTTACAAGCTAAGTCAATTAAAAATAATAAATCCTCCTTAATTTTAAATCTCAACTTACATTTAAATGTCTTTCTCATCAAGATCAAATGTTTTTTTTCCCAAGACCATCAAGATCAAATGTTTATTTATCATTAATTTATTAAATATTAAAACTAAGTTGTCCATTTCTTCCAATTCTATTTTCATGATTAAACAAATTTAGAAAAATAAAACAAAATTAATATTTTATGTAAAATAATCATAATATATTTGAAAACATATAAGATATGAGAAAAATCGTTGCATTCAACCTATTGTTACATGAAGACTATGGCTGTAGATAAACCAAGGATGGCAGAGGAGTTTGATTCTTAGGTAACAATTTGGATTTGTCGCTTTCTTTCTCTGCAAGTTGCCGTTTATACAAAATTAGAGAGAAAGTCAATACAGCAATGTAACGTTTAGGGTGTTTAAATTCTATTGCAAAAAAGCAGGACATTAAAACCTGGATGAGATGTTCGATAGAATCCTTGATTTGAAAAAACCTCATTATAATTTAAGAATTGATAACTCTACCTGTTACAATTCCATATTTTATACCGCCGCTAAAATTAGATTCGTCACAAGAATTTCACCATCTTAGTTGCATTTCTTATTGGAATCACCATCTTAGTTGCATTTCTTATTGGAATCTGACAAATATTAGATTGCCAAATCTGAGTTCAATGTAACTCCATATATAACTATCTAAAAAATCCGAAAAATAAAATAAAAAATATTGTAACGAAGAAACCCCATTCTTTCCAAAAAAAACCTATCCACTACAATCGCATCAACGAAACAAAACTGGTAAAATCCAAAAACCCATCTAATACTGTCAAATGCCAAGTCGAAGGCAAGTGCAGACCACTGTACCACAACATGCAAATGAGCCTGCATTGACGTATCGCCCAGTACTTGAAATTGCTGAAGAAGATTTCATAGCCACGTATTCTTGATCTACATGGACTCGAAGAGGAGCAGCTGATGCATAATCTGCGCCGTATTCTTCAACTGCATAATTTGCGCCGTTTTTTTTTATCTGCACCGCGGCCATTTACATAACCTGCGCTTTCTTCTTGAACTGCATAATCTGCGCCGTCTTCTTGATCTGTACGGCCGCCATCTATTCTCTGTGCCGGCTTCTTGACCTCCCCCGCAACCATGGGCACTGATGAGGAAGAGCAGCTGGTGCACAATCTGCTATTTGCATTGTCTCTCCAAAATTTGACGGTATCACCTATTTTGAGCGCTCTTCTTCTCACAAATTGGATCCATCCATGTTTAAAAACATAAGTACCACTAGTCTGACTCTTGCTCTTCCAATATTTGAATGCAAATGTCTCTTCTATTCCCGTATCTAAATCAAATATACAAAGCCGCATACCTTGACTGTTAAGCGGATCCTTTACTTGTATAATCTCATCTGCTGTGTACAACTTGAGCATCTTTTCAGCAACCTGCTTGGGAATGATTACTCTACAAAGCCCATTTGTGTCACTAATGAACAGCTTCTTTTTAAATAAAAGTTCATACCTAGCTTGCTCCATGTTCACAATGTTTCTGATTTTTGTCAACAAGGATAGATTTTCAAGAATATCAAGTGCAAGTGCAAGTGCAAATGCAGGGTAAACTCAATCGGTATAGCATAGGGACTTATGAAAATATACAGGTATTTCTATAAAAACATTGCTATTTATATACAAAAGTATTGTTATTATAAAAATATACAATGAGTTATAACTAAAAACAACATAATATCTAAAAACAACGCGTAGTGATTCAATCCATGCAGAGACATTTAACAAGTTTTTACTTTCATTAAAATGCACTCAACTTAAGTTTACTTTCATTAAAATATAATAAACAAATACACATTTATGCCCCCACTCTTCAGATATGTTTAAACAAATACACATACACTTTAAGTCACTTCCAAATATTAAATGCCATAATCTCGCAATGCATGTTTAAACAAATGCACATGAACTTAAATCACTTTCAATGCGCATGCATGCTCTCACTCTCACTCTCAAAGTGTGTGTTTAAACAAATACATATGTATGATTGTCTCACTAAATATCTTAAACAAATTTTTAATGCCGATACGCATTTATAATTTTTTAACGCCGAGGTTTACAGAATTGACGGTGGGGATACGTCTAATCGTCGTGTTGCATTGGAATTCCCAAGATCCAAAAATCAAATTGTCCGATTGTTAACGGACTCTTGATTATTGATGAGGAACAAATTAAAAATTAAGAAGTATTTAAATTTTAATTTAAATAATTTGCCAATCAAATCATGTTTACAATGTGCATCATTATGCATGTGCATGGTTTGCCTTGGTTAATCAATCAACGAATATGAAGTAGTTTAAATGTTAAAGATTTTGATTTGTTTATCATATTTATTTTTTATATAATAAAAATAATTAAAAATTTAAAGAAATGGTTGAAATTATATTAAGTTATTAATTAGAGTATAATAGTCTAAAATAAAATATTTGAAAATACTAATTTCATTTATATATTTAAATATATAATTAAAAAAATCCAATTTATTTAATATTTAGATTAGTTTTGTTAAATATTGCAGTGTTAACTATATAATCATTTTGTTGTTTGTTGAGTTTTTACTCATCCTCAACTTGATTAGGTTTTTAGGGTGTTGTCTCCCAACTAAGTCACTCTTAAAAGGAATTGAATTTGATGTCTTGATGATAAAACCCACACCTTAACTAAGTGATAAATGAGTTAGCATTGATTTTAACTATATAATCATTGCTATTAATATTGTAATGTAATCTTTTTCATGGAGCACAAAACAAAATAACATTTTTAATATAAACTCTAAAGGTTATAAGATTTGAACGTTCATATAGTTTTATTGCACTCAATCTTAACCAATTGTATTTATAATTCTAACCAAGCTTTAAAATTTTTAATTTTTAGATAAAAATATTTATAAAATAAATTAATCTTTTCTTAATATTTAATTTTTTTTTAACTTTTATAAATTTTATTATAAAATAAATTAATTTTCTTTCAATATTTAAATTTATTTTATAAAATTCGGTGAGATGTAAAACAGTGGGGCTAGATGATGGTTAAAACACCCTTAAGCGGAAAGATGGCAGGTTCAAGACTTCACAAAAATAAATTATTTTACGAAACTTTTATAAATTTTATTACAATAATATAGAAATTGAGATAAAGTCCATTGCTGGCGTACGAAATTCCTTGCAGAGTATAAATCTCGATATGCAGGGGATACACATGGAACTGGCAATCCCTAAAATAGAATTTCTAAAAGTATTTCTCCTTTGTGTTCCGTTGCAGGGATTGCTATGGATTTACGTGTTAATTGAGTCATTGGCAATTCGAATCATTATGGAATGTTTAAATTATTTATTTTGATATAAATAAATTTATTACTGGGTGAAAAAATGAAGATGGGTGTCTATTTTGGGGGGTCTCGTGAGAAAATAATTCTGTTTTTTTCATGTCTTCCAACTTCGGGCGAACAAAAGTGATATTTTTATTTAAAATTTCACTTTGCCGTAAAAAGAAAACTTTTGTAGAATTATGTTAGCTTTCTACTCATAATTTTTTCAATTTTTTTTATTAAGATTTGATATGTCGATCTCGCAAATGTTTGACAGTGTGTTCTTATAAAATGAAAAGACTACAAAAGAGTTATGATTTGTTGCACCACTAAAATCGTTGTTAGACTTGTGTTTTGCAAAAACTGAAAATGCTACGACAATCTACACACAATGTACTAACGCGTGACTATAAGTTTGCATCCAATGGACCTCTATACTAATTATTATATTTTTTTAAAGTCGATCCATGGGGAAACTCAGTCGATTTTCAACAACCTTTTTGTTGCACCACTTTTCTCTCAACCCGCTATAAAATCAAAAAATCTAAGACCACCCTTTTGAAGTAGACACGTCAATGAATCGACCCACATTTTCTTCGATTTTTTTGGTGTTGTATTTACAAAGTTATGTATTTTTCTTTTCGCTGTTTTTTTAAAGAGCTGAATCATAACTCGACACATGTTACAAATATAAAACTTAAAAAATATCAGTTCTTATCTATATACAACAAAATTTATACCCTCGTAAAGTAGATTCAATAATGAATCTACTGGTATGAAGTCCGACATTCGTTTTGTTGTGTAAGAGGTGGTTTTCTCCTTCCGAAAATGGAGAAACCTGAAAATTTTGCAGAGATCTGAATCGGTCATGTTTCAGAGATTATTCGGCCGAATTAATTATTCGGCCGAATAATTATTCGGCCGAATAATTATTCGGCCGAATAACTGTTTTCCGTAACGGCGCCGTAACTTATAGCGAAGGTTATTCGGCCGAATAACTAAACGGAAAAAAAATTTCGTCGGCCGGAAAAAAAATAAAAATAAAAATTTATACTCATATAAATAAACATAAAGTTAATTCATTATTTTCGCATGTTTGAACTTCGCATTTTTTTGTCAAACTAATTTCGGAAGGAAGATATAATTTTTGCAAAAGGAGGTTTTTACAAGGTATGTTTCTTCTTCTTCTCTACAAAAGGCACATTGAAGGAGTTTTTTTTTTCTAAGGCATATTTACAAGAAGTTTTTCCAAACTATCTCTTTTCTTGTTGCATTTTTACAAAGAAGACATTTTTTGCAAAATGAGGTTTTTACAAGCTATGTTTCTTCTTCTTCTTTACAAAAGGCACATTGAAGGAGTTTTTTTTTCCAAGGCATATTTGCAAGGGGTTTTTCCAAACTATCTTTTTTCTTATTGCATTTTTACAAAGAAGACATTTTTTGCAAAAGAAGGTTTTTACAAACTATGTCTTCTTCTTTTTTACAAAAGGCACATTGAAGGAGTTTTTCCAACATATCTCTTTTTTATTGCATTTTTACAAAGAAGACATTTTTTGCAAAAGGAGGTTTTTACAAGGTATGTTTCTTCTTTTTTCCAAAGGCACATTGAAGAAATTTTTTTTCTAAGGCATATAAATGCAAGAAGTTTTTTCCAAATATTTATTTTCTTGTTGTATATTTGCAAAGAAAACATTTTTTTGAAAAAAAGATTTTTACAAAGTATGTTTCTTCTTCTTTTTTCCAAAACACATTGAAAGTGTTTTTTTTAAGGGATATTTGCAAGGAGTTTTTTCAAAATATTTCTTTTCTTAGACATGTTTGCAAGGATGTTTTTTTTTCAAAGTAGCTTTGCACTTTTTATTTAATTGAAAGAGGTTTTTTTCAAATAGTTGTTTTCAGTTCATGTTTTTATAAATTCCGTAAATGTTTTTAAATCTTAATTTATTTGTTTTTACTATAAAGTAACATGATTCTTTAATTTATCGTCTATAGATTAAACAACCATGGGCAATAAGAGAAATCGTAAAAGAAAAGCTGATCGTAAACGTGATGATGATGATAATAGAGAGAAACAAAAACTCAGATATATTGCCAAAAAACAAAGGGTTGCTGAAACGGAAGAGAGAACTATTGAAGATATAAATACAGATTTACATGACAATGTTGAAGAAATGGAAATTGAAAATAGAGTACAAGAAGAACAAATTGAAGTTGAAAAGAACATTGTAGAAGATGTAAATAGTGATTTACATGCTAATGTCGATGAAATCAATATTGAAGATCAAGTTCAAAATCCAGAAATTGAACCTGGTATGTATATATCATATATTTTCCAAATTCATTTTTTTATAATGAATTTTATTTTTTGATATATGTTAAATTTAATTTAATTTGATGTATAGGTACTTTTACTATTGATGATGAAATGTTAGAAGACATTGATTGCGACAAATATGGAGAAAAACTACCAGTACATGTTGCACGATATCGTGCTACAAAATTTTATGATGAAGTTCTCAAAGATTACTCAATAGCAGGACAAGCACAAATTTTGAGATGTTTATTAGTGTCCAAGAAATTAGAAGGTGCTACATCGTTATTGGGTATTCACAAAGTAACAAAAGAGTCGAAATTGAAACAAAATGTGATGGAAAATATAGGCGATGCAATAAAAAAATTTGGAAAATCCAGGAAGAAAGATATCAGTGCTGCACGTAAAGCAATTCATACAGCAATTCTTTCAGCTAGTACTAAACAAAAGCGTTTGACAACAGAACTAGCAAAAGCAGTTGGAACATCAAGAAAAACATTATACAAACATAGCAAATTCAGAATGCAAATAGATGAAAATAATGAACTTGCTTGTTGGGCAATTATTTGTAGACAACCTTACAAAGATAGATTAGGAGCAGGGGTTAAAGATATTGTACGAGAATATTGGTTGGAACATGCTCGAGTTTCACCAAATGCAAGAGATGTGATACGCAAAAGAATATCACGAAATGTATATGAAAGCCAACCAAAACATATAA
This sequence comes from Larix kaempferi, assembly GCA_027924585.1. Taxonomy (NCBI): domain Eukaryota; kingdom Viridiplantae; phylum Streptophyta; class Pinopsida; order Pinales; family Pinaceae; genus Larix; species Larix kaempferi. The sequence continues at coordinate 1,147,134 of BSBM01001670.1, read as the reverse complement.
TGGACATGACACAAGTACAATTGTTCAATAAATTCAAGGAAGATCATCGTGGAATTAATATATCAATCACTACATTTGTGCAACAAAAACCATGGTATGTTCGACCTATAACTATACGTGATACATGTTGTTGCCGTTATCATGTGCAATTTCAGTTATATTATGACACGTTTTTTGAATTTGGTAAAATGTTTTGGACAAATTCACCACCTCCGCCGACGATACGTGAATTCATATCTCAAATTTTATGTGAGAGAAATCACGATGAAGTATTTTATTCAAAGAAATGTGTCAATGGAAAACATTGTCATCATTGTGGAAATTTGGTGTTATTCCACAATAAATACCCTATCGATAATGATCAATCGTTGTCAAATGTAAATGTTGATTGGAAGAGATACGAATACATCAACTATACTACAAGTTCTAGTGATTCACGTTCCAAAAGAATTGATTTGCTAGAAGACAAGATATGCGTCACAGATTTTCTCAAAAAATTTGAAAACGAAATTTATAAATACACCCAACATTCACATAGAGCACGATGGCAAGATCTTCAATTCAAACAGTCTCGTGAAATTTTTCCACCCGGAACAATTTTGTCGGTGGTTGATTTTGCTGAAAACTATACATTTGCTGCACAAAACGAAATACAGAGTGAATACTATCACTCTGACCAAGTTTCGATATTTGTCCATGTTGTATATAGACATTCTCAACAGGATATCGATGGCATTGAAAGCACATGTGACAATCGAGATGTGATTAAAGAATATCACTTCTATATCAGCGATGATCGTACACACGACACACATTTTGTCCAACATTGTATAGAAAATATTTTCTATGACTCACTGAAAAAACGCGAAGTCAAATTCAAAGAGCATTGGATATGGTCTGATGGATGTGCGGGTCAATTTAAATCTTCACGATCATTTTTTTGGTTATGTCGACTTCATAAAGCGCTGAACATCAAACATCGCTGGAATTTCTTTGAAACTGGGCATGGAAAAGGTGAGCATGATGGTGCAGGAGCATGCGTGAAAAGAGCACTTCGAAGATGGCAAATGAACTATTCTTCAGCACGGTTTCATTCAGCTGCAGAGGTTGTCCAATGGTGTCAATTAAATCTAAGCCATGATTATAATCAACAATCAAAAGACGTGCGCAGGTATGTCCACTATTTTTTTAATTTATATTATTTCTTAAAATTAAAAAAAATGTATATACTAACATTTAAGTACACATGTACACTATTTATTGTGTAGGTTTTTTTGGCTTGTTGGGGTCCAAGATATAAATAGATCAATACCATATGACGCTAGCACCATACATGGAACTAGAGATCTTCACTCTATTCAAACAAAATCATTTCACAACGTGTTTGCATTTGACAGTAGAAAGCAATCATGCTTTTGTCATATTTGCATTGAAAATGTCGAATCTACAGAAGTTTGTGAAAACATAACAAACAACTACGTAAAAGCTTGGAGACACACAGAGATTAATCCAAAAGGAAAAATGCCACTGGCAAGTGTTGAAGAATTAGAATCAGAAGAAATAGCAATATCGTCTGATGGCGATAGAATTTCAGATCTCGTAAGAGAAGGTAATAAACTTGTTTTTGACTTTTTAATCAATTGTTCATTCTAATCCTTCGCCATAAGTGGTCAATTCAATTCATTTAAATACGCTAACACCAATCATAACTTGCACAGGAGATGTTTTCGCTGTGATTGCACCTATAGACAACAACGAAAATGTCAAATATTATTTGATGCGATGCACCGAAGGAAAAATGAAATTATTGGAGGACTACAACGACAATGGATTTACATACGAAAGAGGATCCATCATTTTAAAAGGCTACTTTTTTCAGTAGACGCATATGACTAAAAATTATGTATACTTTCAGGATTATGAGCCTGATGTTATATGTTGTCAATATAGTCATTTAGTATGTGCATCTCGAATAAAATTGATACAAGTTCCATCAAAAAAACAATTGAAAACCAAAAAATGGAAACTATCCATATGTGACCATGAACGGATAGTTGAAGATGGTATTCCATTACGATGTTTTTAACTATATATCAAAAATAAATTGATCTATATTTTTGTCCATGTCAATTGTTGTGTGCAATATATTTTTTGTCCAATTATCAAAATTGTTGTGCCCAATATATTTTTTCATTGAGATTTTATGAATATTTTCTTGAATGACAACTAAGCTTAAATGGTTGTACTTTAACATGCTTAAAAATGAATTCAAATATAATTTAAAAATTCAAAAGTACTTTATTCGGGTCCCCATATGTCTATTAGACCACTAAGGGATGAGATAACGGATGTGGCTATGCCCACTCCGCCCCGAATTTTTACTTTTGGTTGATTAATACTAACGAAAAAATACAAAAAGACCTATTAAATTTTGTAGTATATTAATCCATCGAACATGTTTCTTTAATACATACTTCACCATAAATATGATCTTAAATAGATGTCTTAAAATTGTAACCAAGTTCTCCGTCCCAAATCTTTAATTTAAAATATCGCTTGTGCAAATTCACATAACTGAAATCATGGCAAATGGAGATAACGATCATTTGATTTTTAATCACAAGCAAGGATTCCAGGATTGTGAAGCTTATGCTAAATTAGAGAAATGATTATTTACAACAAATCAATGAAAATTCATCAAATTGTTGTTTAAAATCATTGCTCTAATTTAGCACAAACTTCACAATCCTGGAATCTTCGCTTATGATTAAAAAACAAAAAACCATTACCCCCATTTGCCATGATTTCAGCCTTCATCAAATGTACCTGAACATTGAAAATAAAAATTAAATTAATTAAAAATCCATTAATTTTTCCCAACATTAATTCTTACCATAACATTCATTTTCAACATTGAATATTTCCTAACTTAGATTATCATTTTAAAAACATTTCCAACACCTCCAATTCATTCCTACCCTTGGGTTGCACCTATCAAGACATTTTAAACATTCATGCAAAACATATTATAATAACACTTATTCTCAACATAACAAATTGAAAACATTCATTCTTCCATAACACCTCCCATTCATTCTTTCCCAACATTTCTTTTTCTCTAACACCTCCCATTCATTTTTTTCCAACATTGATTCTTACCATCACATTCATTCTCAACATTCAACATTTCCCAACTTGAAATAACATTTCAAACATTCCTAACACTTCCCATTTTCTAACTTCATAACATTCATTGTCATCATTTCAAACACTTCCCATTTTCTAACTTCATAACATTTCAAACATTCATGCAAAACATATTATAAATATTATCAAAACTCATGCAAAACATATTCTAAACATTTACCAAATGAGAAATAATGGACATGTACTCATGTATATAATCCAAAAAAGAGTTGATGAACTTGTGAATTCAATGTCCATATATATATAATCAAAAAATAAATACCCTCCATGTTCAAAACAACACCAATATATAGATATCAACAAAAACTATAAAGTCTGAACCACTATCCATCTCGACCAATATCTTTCCACTATTTTCCACTAGGACCTTCCCTGGGACTCAACTCCACCTACAACACACAAAAAAACAAATTATAAATTTAGATCATAAATTATTTAAACAATTTTAAACTAAATTCAAAATATTAAGATATTAAACTCATCTACAAAACAATTCAATTATTAAAAAAATCGTACATCAAATTCTTTGGATGCATATCCACCACTTTTTTCCCCTAGAGACTTTCCTTTGGCTCCAAAAGATCTAAAAGAGCCAAGCTGCAACATGTACAAAAACAATTTTCAAATAAATCAAAAAAATATATTTAAACATTAAACTTATGTCAAAATTCATTTCTAGTTCGACAAAATTACCTCAGTGCCAATATCGGCATTCATTAAAGACCCCACATCTTCGCCCCCAATTTCCAAGTGGTCTCTTTCCTAAAATTTAAATTTTGTTAGTAAATAAAACATAGTAAATACAAATAATAAATTAAGCAAATTAACTTAAAACCAAAACAAAAAAATTAAAATCATTAGCTCACAAGAGATGGTAAACCATCTAAAAAGTTGGAATCTAATGAAACCTGCATAGATAAGTCAAATTAACAATAAGATACATTGATATTTATTAAAATTCAAGTAATCAAAAAAAATATCATGTTCAATCATAAATATTATAATTAAAATACCTCTCCTGAGCGCTCTTCATTTTGACTAGGATGCTCTTGATTTTGACTACTGGAGACTCGAAAATTATTTGCATTTAACATTCTCGTAAACTACAAACAAAATACATTTGCTTAATATACTTATTCCCATGTAGCAAAATATTCAATTCAAAATGATTAATAAAAAATCAAATAGATTATCATAGCATAATCAACAAACCTCTCCCATGCTCGATGTGTCATTAGATAACACATCTGAAGCTATATCTCGACAAGACTTAGCATAAGCCCTGAGATCATCAATGCTCAATGCATCTACCTCGTCATTCGTCTTGTAGACAAAACTCTGACGAAGAATAGCGCGAGCCTTCTCTCGCCCCAAACCAACTTCTACTCCTGCAAGAGCTGAAGCTAAACCATCACCTACTGATTCCCTTCCAATTGTCCCTAGTTGAGATGTTGTCTCCATCTCTGATCTTAAAGCCACAACCCTTGGTGGACGAGGTATCTCAGGTGGAGGTTGTATAGTGGCAGGGTCTCTAAGAGCACCTTTTCGATTATATATTCTACCCTTTCCAGCTCCATAAAAGTCAGAGGGAACATCAGTATAGTTAGGCTTCATACCTAGAAAAAACTCCGCATAAAAAAATCTAGCAAAATAATTAGGAACCTCATCGTTCCAAGGCAATCGACCATAAGCTGCAAGAAATCGATCATATATGAAATGTGCAATTTGAGGATGCTTGAAATATTGCACTTTCAACATTTTTCGCTTAAGGCCTTCTTTGAAATTGAACATTGAATTGGCTTGTTCTCTACTGACTCTCTCCTTCACAACCTCCCACTTATCTGGACCCATAACTTGCTCCTTTCGCATCCGCATCAAATGAACAAAACTATTTGTAGTTGGTCCAAGTTCATCGTATGCATCAATGAATTTTTGCAAAGATGCCAAAACAACCTCTAGACTTTGTCGACTCTCTGGAGGGAGATCCAAAGAACAAAGATCATTGTTCAACCTGTCATAGTGGGATTTACAACTTTCAAGAATAGTTTGTTGCACAACACCTCGCCATGGAAGCTCATCAGGTAAATCAGACGGATACGTTGATATGGGTGTACACCCCTCAGCTAGTGGAACATATGTTGTCCTAGCTCTAGGAGGAACTTCAGGACCCTGCTCTCCACCCACACCTATTCCATCATCTATATTCCTATCTTGATCTTCCCCTCGCTCCATCGAATTACGCACATCTTCTGAACATCGCTCTGCTTCAAATATAGCCGTAGTCAAAAATTAACTTTTTCCATAAATTCAACACACAAAAAATACAAATTATACATTATTAAACATTAATGTTCATACCAACAGAACGTTGGGATCGACGCTCTCCCACAGAAGACAAAGGAGAATCATTTGTACCCCCTCGAACTTGTTGGTGATCAAACGATTGGGACCCATGCAATAAACCTGAACCCTGCGGTGAATTCGACAACCTTCGACTACCAATTGGAACACCAATTCCTGAAGATTGTGATGACCTCCTACGCTTTCCCTTCGCAGACTCTCTTTCCATTTGATATAACTTCTAAATTTACACAAACATTAACATATTGAAAATGTACATAACTACCACTACAAGCATCAAGCCAATATTTGATTAAAAACTCCAACAAAATTTAAGTCCCCCTCCTAACTCTAATTAATTAACTAAAATTCCTTACCCTACCTAATATTGCAACATAAAGAACATATCTAATAATCATTTCATTATAAAACACAATTAATTGAAATAGTATAATAACCTTAAAAACTTTTAATCCAACAAATATGTTTGAATTATATATGTCAACAAACAAACATCTCACTAAACATATATATGTATTCTTATTAAAAGAATTCTAACTTATATTTATGATAATACAATTTACACACATTGAAGTTGTACATGTTAACTCTACAAACTCAAAACATATCTATTAAAAATCTGCATACAAAATGCAGAGCTTCCTCAAATAGTAGAACATAAATATACCCTTATTAAGAAACTTCTAGTTAAGATCTTTGATAAAACAATTTACAAACATTGATGTTGTACATGTTCATTCTACAAAATTAAAAACATCTCTTAAGATCTGCGTAAAAAATGTAGAGCCACCTAAAATATTATAACTTACTTTCTTTTGTAAGTTACTCTCCTAACTCTAAGAACAATATTGCAGCATAAACATGACATCAATAATCATCCCATATTGTAATAGTTCAATCACCTTCCTAATTTTTAAACTATCACTTATGTTTTCATTCTATATCTCGATAAACAAACATTCCTTAATTTTTATAAAAAAAATAGTTAATAACTTACAATATTGAATATTTAAGTGACTTTCTAAGTTAACTCTGCTCATGAACAAAGTTCATGAACAGAATTCATGAACTCAATTGATATTCTTGTACCTGACTTAACATCGTCACACCACATGTTGATCATTTATAAAGTTGTTTAATTTCATGCATATCATAGCATATCATGAACAGAACTCTGTTCATGAACAGAACTCTGTTCATGAACAGAACTCTGTTCATGAACAGAGTTCTGTTCATGAACAGAACTCTGTTCATGAACAGAACTTCTATGATAGCAAATGAACATTCATGGTTGATGGAGTAGTAGTAAGTTCATAGTTTTCATGATATTATACAGATACCCAATTCCAAGTAGGAGGTTGAGATTCATTGTTGAATGCATGTCATTAGATTGAATCAAAAGGACTGCCTACTTGGAATGCATGTCATTATCATTGTGAAAGGGTAATGATTCCTCCTAGAGGTTGAGATTCATTGTTGTATTAGCTAGTACTATTATATTAATCATATTCTTAGAACTGCCCCATAAAAAAAACCAAAAGATGAGGGTTGAAGACATAATGTAATCCTAAAGGTGAAGTGCAAGCACTCATAAGCATGAATAATCATGTAGTTCTAATACCCTTATCTGAAATCACATATAAAGCCTAATCAAAGCATTATACTATTCTTAGTAAAGCTAACCAAGCTTTAATAATTGTAAAGCTATCCTTATATTTTCTCTGCATCTTAGGATTAAACTGCAATCACTATAACAGTTCACATCTAACCTATAAATAATGGTATTCTGTTCATGAACAGAACTCTGTTCATGAACAGAGTTCACGAACAGAACTCTGTTCATGAACAGAGTTCACGAACAGAACTCTGTTCATGAACAGAGTTCACGAACAGAACTCTGTTCATGAACAGAGTTCACGAACAGAACTCTGTTCATGAACAGAGTTCACGAACAGAACTCTGTTAATGAACTGTTCATGAACAGAGTTCATGAACATAAAACTGATTCTCTAAAATAAAAATTGCATTTAAAACATTTAACCTTCCATTTAAGACCCATTATAGATTTTTTTAATTTTAAGACTGCCAACAACATAAAAACAAATTTAACATAACGATGCATACCTGTATAAAAAAATGCAGTGAAGAATCGTCGATCCCAACGCCACCTCTATTCACCCCAGCAACGCTCAAAACAACACCTATTTCCTTCACAAACAACAACTAACGTAATCAGATAAGCCATGTAACATACACAAACTAAATCATTACTTCATAAGCAAAACGAAAAATCATTACGTCATAAGCAAAACGAAAACACACCTTCAACCGTTCAGCTAAAACAGCAGCACCGTCAAAGCAGCAACCCACCAGTACACACCTGCCAACGACAACAGACCAACCGACACGGTACCTCCAACGAGCAGCAGCTGACGCAAATCATACCCCGACGAAACGTTAAAGCCCACGATCAACAGCAAAACTAACAACAACCCAACGAATACGCTGCTTAGAACAAACAGAGCCGAGGAGCGACAGGGGAAATAGAGCAGACGCGACTCGCCGAGAAAGAGCGAGCAGTGGAACGCAAGCAGCGCGGAGAGCAGCGGGGTGGCGAGCAGCGGGGTGGCGAGCAGCGGGGTGGGGCGTCGGCAGGGTGGCAAATGTCTACTGCGGGCCCATGCGGGGTCCAAAGAAATCCAACAGGGAATGCCAAATGGCAGCCGATGCTGTCTTTTTATGCAGAAAATTTATTCGGCCGAATAATTATTCGGCCGAATAATTATTCGGCCGAATAATTATTCGGCCGAAAACTTGTTCGGCCGAATAATTACTCGGCCGAATAATTATTCGGCCGAATAAACTATTGCCCGAAATTTTTTTCCGTCCGGCAACCGTTTGCACAAATTTCAAGAGTCTCCGTTAAACGGGACGGAGAACTGTTTGTGGTTATTCGGCCGAATAACCTTAAAATTATTCGGCCGAATAATGTAAGTTATTCGGCCGAATAATTATTTTTATTCGGCCGAATAATATTTTTATTCGGCCGAATAACTTCCGCTAAGACGATTTTGCACTGATTTCTCACGAAAGTGTTACCCACCTTCACGTTTTCACCCTACTCTTAATAAACACTTCAATTTATTTACTTAAAATAATATCAAACAATCATATTTTGAATAATTTATTATTAAAATTAAATATACCAAATCAAATATTTATTTATATTTAATTTTTAAAATATTAATTTAAAAGCAAAATGCTTATACTAATTAAACAAGTTATATGTTACTTGTTGGTTATGTTTTGTTGTAATCACCTATTGTCTATGCTTCATTTACTTGTTATATTGTCTATGCTTCATTTACTTGTTACCTTGTTTAGTTAGATGGGTCGTCTACTACCTATTATCCATACATGAGCTCCCACTTATTCATGCATTAGAATCTGGACACTTGTCCGGTCCTCCATCAATCTAGGAAAAACATAAATGGTGATCCACCCCAAATTCTAAGATATAAACATCTATCAGTATACTTTTGACTGCAACTACAACATCTACAAGATCATAAAAAAACAATACTAGATAGTAAGGTAGAATCCTGACTTACAAAAAACCATATAAAATTTTAAAATTGATAATTCCAGAAGCTACAATTCCATATTTTATACAGCAAAAGTTGTCACATAAATTTCCATGAATTTCTTCATTTTAAATAGTCTTTTTTATTTGAATAATTTATTTATATTACTAATAAATACTTTAAAATATTAAATTGTGAAATTTGAGTCTAAACTAAGTAACTTCATCACTATGGTTATAAATAATAAATTTCTTCATTTTAAATAGTCTTTTTTATTCTAATAATTTATTTATATTACTAATAAATACTTTAAAATGTTAAATTATGAAATTTGAATCCAAACTAAGTAACTTCATATATCACTATGGTTATGGTTATGAATAACACAATGATAACACAATGATAGGAACAATAAATATATAAATAATATAATTGCAATTATAAATAATAATTGAAATACTATGAAATTAAATTAAATATGATAATAATGGTTAAGATAAGGTTATATTTTAACGTGAAAATTTAAAAAAAAAACATATATATTCAAAAGGTTTGACATGAATTTAAATTGTAATTTGCTTAGTTGATTGGGACAGTTATATATTATGTTTCAAACATTGCTTTAATTTATTGGGACAGTTATATACTATTTTAGGTTTTCAAGGAATTCTAGACAGAAGAATGTGCCTTATAACCAACCAGAATTTTGGTACCGTCATACGTGGCAGAGAGGAGTGGGTGGGAAATGATTTGTATTTTTCCGTGTTTTTTATAACTACCATTAAATTTTCTATTTCTGATAGCAACCACTATTTCGAAATAGGCGCCTACGTCGGCCAATCACTCTTTACTTCGTATACTTAAATTTTTTAAATTTAAAACTTAAGAAACTTAAAATAAAAATTGTCACTCTTCATTCTTGATTAAACTCAAATCCAATATCTTATCACACATGTAATACCTATTCATTGATGTTTCTGATTAAGGGCATGGGTTACGGCCTCTGATTCCTGCGAAGGTTGGTAACGTTGAGGATCAAGTGTTCACAACTAACTTTTTGCTGAAAAACCAAAGACATGGGTCAAGGATGTTGATTATGTTAAAAATATTTTTTTTGAATGTGAGATAAAAATACTTTTAATGGATTGTTACACATATAAATGTTTATATCTTAGAATTTGGGTGACTAGCATCTATGTTTTTCCTAGATTGCATGAGGTTGAAACAAGTGTACTCTCTAGAATGATTTTATATAAAAAATACATGGATAGGTGGCTTTATAGCAAGTAACCTATTACTTATTTGTAATATTTAACTTGACGTATCTCTTCACCGGCCACAAGTTAAGTGATTGTGCTAATTAAATACCCTTATTATGTAAGAATCTAGTAAGAATTTAGTATTGATATCTCTAAATATTTGCATATGCCCATTTATGTTGACTGATTGTTGATAGATCTAATTTTCAACATTTAAAGTGTGCATTTATTATCCAAAGATATTTAGTATATATTTTTTAAACAATTCTTTTTAAAATATTATTATAAGTTATTTTTGGATTTTAATTTATTTGAAAAAATAAAAGAAAAAATAAATTTGGTTATTTTATATATTTAATAATAGATTGATTTTAACCATTTTTAATAAAAATTGTAAAAAATATTTAATATAAATTATTCTAAATTAAGAAATATTTAATATTAAAATTTAAATAAATTACATATCATTAAATACAAACTTTACTTTAGATTTATTTATAATAAAAGAATTTATATTAAAAAATTTGATCTCCTTTTAAGCCAATTTAAAATATATGAAATTATACACCAATATATGACATCCAAACCACACATACCACACGTGAATGTAGAACATAGTTATAAGAGTTAAGTAAAATATGTGAAATTATATAACAATATATTGTGTAGAACATAGTTATATTGAATGATTTCAATTTTAAATGTGTTGAGATTAAATTTAACCACCAAATATTCTCTAAAATAGACACTAGTTTAATGCCATCATAACATCTATATTTGATGAAGAATTACCACCTTGTACCTCTTCTTATATAGATTGGATGAGAGTGATATATGAATTTGATTGGATGAGGGTGGTATGAATTTGATTTTTTATTTTTGAACTATTTTTTACTTTGAATGGTTTATATTTAAATACAAACTGTTTTATATCATTAATATTCTCATAGCTATTTGTTTATATAGTGGATAAGCCATAAACTTCCTACTAAATGTTTTTTTTATAAACTTAAAAATAATTAAAAATATATATTTATTTATCTTTAATAAAATTGTAACTTGTTACCAAGGAAAAAAAAACCCAAAACTATGCTTTAGTTGTTAATAAGCTTTAGTGGTTGTGACAAAAAAATGTAATCCTTTCTACTTAATTTCAAATACCATTTCATGACATGTATTCTCGTGGATGATGTTTAAACAAATGCACATGCACTTTAAATCCTTTTAAAATATATAAACTAATATTTCATGTATAATTGTATAGATAAATACTTTAAATAAATTTTAAATATTATAGAAAATATATCATATGTTAATTATAATTTTAAATGTATTCACACCTATGTTTGAATTATATATATATATATATGAAAATAAGAACACAATTGTTGCTATAATCCCATGCTCTCTCTACCTTCACAAATTCAATTTCGTGTTTGATACGGGTTGAATGGTTGAAGATAAGGATATATGAAACAAAGATGCCTCATCTAGTGCTTGAGTTCGAAAAACAACGAGAAATCCATATATATCATGAAAGAATTCATTTATTTTGTTATTGTTACATAAGCTCCCCTCCCCTCTCGTCTTGTGAAATTGAGAGAATTCTCCTCCGGCATTTAGGCCTTACCCCAAGATTTATTGGTCTCTTTACAAAATATGGAAAGAAGCCTTAAAAGGATGTCTAGAGTTAACAAATTGTGGTAAAAAATTATCCTTCTCAAACCCTGTCGAGTTTGGATCTATTTTAGTACTATTGGAAGGTATGACCATGAATTTTTCCTAAATATTTACTGGTTGCTCCAATCTGTAGGAGCTAGGAGTCCGCCACCTAGAAATGGGTGGCTTAGTACCAATCTAGCCTAAAAAAAGTGGGAAATTGCTATTTTTATTTGTTATACTTAATTCTTTATTTGACAACAATTTTTCTCATGGGACTCACTTGTCATAGCTGTGATTCACTTGTCATGATGGAACCTCATCAGTTGAATATTGGGACAACATCCGACTTTTGGGGGGTAGGTAAGGAAGGCAAAACCATTGACCATGTGGATGGGACACACACTTCTCTAAGTTAGGGTTCTAGGGTTTGCACAAACCCTAATGCCAGGTGGTTTTCTCCTCTCCCCATAATGTTTCATCATGTTGTCGTGTACCCTTTATTGAGAAGGAAAATATTCTAGCTAAGACTCAATAGTTTCCCCCTAGGGATTATGGGTTTCCTTTTGTGGGCACATCTAATATACTTGTTGGAAAGGATTCACAATACAATGGCCTTGTTCCTATATCAAAGAGGACCTTGCAAGTGGAGCATGCTTGGTTGGGAAGAAGGTTTAAATCTGAGAAGGTGAAGAAGGGCTGTGCTCTGCATGTGCTAGGAAGACGTTATAGGGAATTAGGGTTTGCACAAACCCTAATTCCCAGGTGGTTTTCTCCTCTCCCCATAAGGTTTCATCAAGTTGTCATATGCCCTTTGTTGAGAAGGAAAATATTCTAGCTAAGTCTCAGCAGTTTCCCTCTGGGGCTTCTAGGTTTCCATTTGTGGACACATATGATAATTGTTAGCGAGGGTTCACAATATAGTGTTCTTGTTCCTAATTTTGATAATTTTTCATTTTATGACGCGACATCTATTTTTTTAATTATTTTTCATTTTTGGATTTTAATTTATATTTAACGAGAAAAAAAAAGTATATTTGTTTATTTTATATATAATAACATGTTGATTAACCATTTTTTAAAAGAATTCCGAAAAATAATAGTAATGTAAATTTATTCTAAAGTAAGACATATTTAACATTAGAATTTAAATAAATTGCGTAGTTTTAAATACAAACTTTACCTCAAATTTATTTCTAATAAAAAAAATTACATTAAAATATTTTATCTCTTTTTACTAATGATGAGTACCAAATTAAAATATATGAAAATATACAATAATATAGGTCCAACCCACATATGAATGTCGAACATAGTTATAAAAATAAATTAAAATATTTGAAACTATAAAACAATATATACGCAAACTCCACTATTTTGTAAAACATAGCTATATTGAATCATTTCAATTATAAATGTTCTCGACTATTGTGTAGAACATAGCTATATTGAATCATTTCAATTTTAAATGTGTTGAGATGAAATTTAACCACCATAGATTCTAATTTAATGTTGTCATAACTTCTATATTTGATCAAGAACATCGTTATGGCCCAACCTCTTTTGATCTATTCCTAGTGTTCTTATCAAAACAATGTTTTTCTCTTGTTATAGATTGGATTATGGTTATTTTTTAACTATTTTTAATTTAGAATAGTGTATCTTTGAATACAAACTGTTTTATATCATTAGTAAGCTCATAGCTATTTGTTTATATGGTAGATAAGCCATAAAATAATGAACTTTTTTTTTACAAACTAAAAGATAATTGAATTATCAAAACAATGTTTTTCTCTTGTTATAGATTTGATTAGAGTTATTTTTTAACAATTTTTAATTTAGAATAGTGTATCTTTGAATACAAACTATTTGCTGGCGGATAGGTAATGGAGTCAGATGTCTCATTGGTATTGATCCTGTGCTCGGAATTGAAGAAAATTACAGGTTATCTGAGAATCTGATTACTTGTTTAAATAATCAGGGTTGGGTTTATTTGAATGATATATATGATCATAGTCTATCCTGTATTTCTGGTAATGGATGGATGGAATCTTTCCCATGGATGAATGAGGAACAGGTAATAGAGTGGAGAAACTATATACATGCTATCAAAGCTGCAGGCATTATGATTACAGGCGCAGATGATAAATTATATTGGTCTGGTAATTCAAAAGATGGGTGTGTTACTGCTAAAACAGCATATAAAAGGATTATCCAAGCACATTGTATTTATCCAAATCATTGGTGGTACTCCACGATCTAGAAGTTGGCTTTTCCATTGAAAATAAAGTGTTTTCTCTGGCATGTATTAAATGGAAGCCTTAAATTATGGGATAACTTAATCAAACGTGGATGGACGGGACCTGGATGGTGCTGTTTATGTCGGTCTGGACCTGAATCTGCTGAACATCTATTGATGAATTGCTCATTTTATCAATCTGTATGGAAGTTATGCTGTAAGGAGCAAAATTTGCAGGTGGCATGGGACGATAAGGACTTTTGTGTAGGATTACACAAATGGATAAGAAGGAAAAATAAGCCATTATGTCTCCCTATTTTTATTGCATGGATTGTATGGTATGAAAGAAATGAAGTCATTTTTAAGGATAAGAAAGCTGATCCAGCTCACTGTATTAGTACAGTATGCATGTTGATACATAATTATCCTGAAGAAGAAGCAGGTAATAATTCTGCCAGAGACTCAACTTTTTCATTTGTGGTTTCTCAACCTATTATATTCTTCGATGGGGCTGCTAGGGATGGATTGTGTGCAGTTGGAGGAGTTATCTATATAAATGAAAATCATTTCTTCTCCCTTCGTCTTAATGGTGGGAGAGGCTCAAATATGAAAGTTGAGGTGATGGCGCTCTGGATGGGGATAAAAACAGCTAATTTATTTGGACTGGTGAATCTTAGAGTCTTTGGAGACTCTAGGGTGACCATTAAATGGGCTCTGCAGGAATACGAAATCAATGTCAGTGACCTCAACTATTGGTGTCAACGCACAAGACAGGAAATTTCAAAAATGAGGCAGATATCGTTTGAGCATATATATAGGGAACACAACAAAAAGGCGGATCTATTATCAAAAGAAGCTTTTGCTGGTCCTGTAGGGATCCTCTTATGGGAGGAATGGTTGGATGACTGTTTGATTGACAAGGGTCAATTAGACCTTTTTTAAGTTATGTTGTTTTAAGTTATCATATTTGGCTGATCCTTTTTGTATGGATTTAAATTTTGGATGATCGATAAATTTTGACAGAGCATCAGAATGCAGAGCATCAGAATATTATCATGTAAACAGTATATGTTTTGATTATCATGGTATCAGATAATCAGACTATCATTGTACTATTTGATTCTGCTGAATAACAATAGTACGATTTTTTTCTGCTGGAAAAAAAACTATTTTATATCATTAGTAAGCTCATAGCTATTTGTTTATATGGTGGATAAGCCATAAAATAAGGAACTATTTTTTTTTTTACAAACCAAAAGATAATTGAAAAATGTATTTCGTTATCATTAATAAAATTTTAATTTGTTTCAAAGAAAAAAAATTATAAAACTATGGTTTAGTTGTTGATAGGCCTAAGTAGTAGTGACAAAAATTGCGATCCTCCCTACTTAATTTCAAATACCATTTCATGGCATGCATTCTCCTGAATGATGTTTAAACAAATGCACACGCACTTTATATCCTTTTCAAATATACAAACTAATATTTCATGTATAATTGTATAGATAAATGCTTAATTAAATTTTCAGTATTACAGAAAATTTATTATGTCTTAATTATAATCTTAAATGTAGTAACATTTATGTTTAAATTATTTATTTAAATATAAGGGCTGGTGCAAGGTAATGATACCCACTTATGATGCATTAGTTGCAATGGAATGATGGAAAAACATAAATCTTATCATTAAAATGAATTATTAAAGGTACCTACAAAACTTTTTAGAATTCGGTGTAAAAAGATGAAATGTAGAAAATTGGATCACCTTCCAGAATATATAACTTTATTTATGGAAAAGTGGTATAAACACCCCAAAATGTCATTATTTTAATATTCGTACGTTATTTTTTTCTTTAAAACATAATGCATATGCTCGCGTTGGTCCACCGGTTTGTTATGTATATTGTCAAATTATGAGGAAAAAAATATGTAGAGGCATAGGCAACAGATGGTTCTTGTGCAGGGCTATTTTTCCAAAATTTTAAAAGTTAATTTATATATATATATTTAAAGTATGAAAGTCAGTAAAGCCTTAAAACGGCATGGTCGAGTGTTGGTCTATCATATCGTGGTCTGAACATAATCAATCAACTTTTTTTAGCTTGTAGGTATTCTTGTACTCTTGTGTGGGTTCTTTTCCATTTTCGAAATATGTAAGCTAATCAAAAGTTATAGCCCAAATAAATGACCTATGTTTTTTTACAAATTTGACATGAGTGCAGTTAAAAATTAATTAAAAATAACATATCAATGCAAACAATATATAATTAGAATCTGCACATAGAGCTCGACAAGTGTGTCCAATTTCACGAGTAGTGCACAAGTGGAACATATGTAGAACTACTCATGAAAAACTTGAATTTACATAAATTCGTGTGTTCTTCCATAACTCAGACTGAGCCTCAAGATTTGGAAATCCGAAGCTAGTAGCAAACCTGCAATGGTGCCAAAAAAAAGTTGAATCCAAACACGTGTGCACACAAGTGCACACATGCGTAGATGTACACACACTTTCGTTTTGACACCTTCATTTTTTATATCTATCCCTAAAACCCCCCTCCCTCTCTATAACCCCCCCCCCCCTCCCCCCTCTCTTCCTATCTACCCAATGCTCCCCCCTATAAGGAACCTCCAACAATGAATTAATCAAAATGCATGATATATCAGAAATAACAGAACTCAGAATAGATTTATTAATCATGGGCCACTTTGAGGGGGAAACCTCCTTTGAGAAATCTCAATACAAATAACTTTTGGATGCCTTCATTGGCCCCAACACGTACTTATCTATACTAAGTCTATGCACCAATACTATGGATCAATACCATGGAACATATAATACTACGGGACGACTTACAAAGCATATGCGTTTAATACTATGGATCAATACCATGGAACATATAATACTATGGGACGACTTACAAAGAATATGCGTCCAACAACAATATACTAACAAAGTAAAGAGAAGGGTTGTCACGGGGTCCTAGCATCCCCTCCCCCTGAGAAAAAGCTTTGTCCTCTAAGCTTTAGATGTGGAAATTGATGTTGAATCTTAAGGAGTAGTTCTCATGTAGCATCCTCTGGTTGCATTCTATGCCATTGAATTAATACCTTTGTGATAGATCGAGAGCGAAGCTGATGAGTGCGCTTATTGAGGATGGCCTCTGGCTCCAAAAGGATGCATCCTTCATTATACAGTTCTGGTAAAATAGTTTGTCATCTGATGTTGGTGCCAAAAACATTCGTCAGACAAGAGACATGAAATACTAGATGAATGTGGGAAGGAGGAAGTTCCAATTTATAAGCAACATACCCAATATTCTGAAAAACCTTATTGGGCCCAGAGAACTTTGGAGCAAGCTTATGATTCCCTTTGAGTTTCATGGAGGATTTCTTGGGAGGTTGTAGACGAAGAAAAACTATATCTGCTTGAAAAGTGGGCTCAGAAAGGTGTTGATCAGCTTGTTGTGTCATTTGAATTCTTGCCATGTGAATTTTGTCTTGGAAAATGAGAAGAATCTGATCTGGTGAACTGTTGAGGGTGTATGAAAGAAGAACTAGGGGTGCATGACCATAGATTGCTTCATATTGAGTCATTTTAGATGCAATATTGTACCACCATTAAGTGACAGGGATCCCTTTAATGAAATCCATATAAATATCTATCCAAATCCGTGCAGGGATGAGCGAGGGTTCAAACAATCTTGGAAGGAGTGTCTTTTTACCCTCGTTGAGCTGACAAGTATCACATTCAGCCACCATCTGTTGAATTGTCATTTTCATTCCTTGCCAAAAGAAGTTATGTTGTGCCCGCTCATACGTTTTGAAGAACCTAGAGAGCTCTACCGATGGAGAAGCATGGAGTTCATAGAAGACATCCTGGTGAATATCTTGTAACATCCCAAAAATCACAAAAATTTAAAATTTTTCAGAGTAGCATTAATTTCTATAATTACCGTGCAGAAGTATAATAAATGTTTGTTTGTTTGACTAGATGTCACAATGTACTCGACATGTTATGTCAATTATGTGTGTATAATGTATCACAAAATATGTGTAATGTTTTTATATCTATAGTGCACTATTGTTGGATGTTATTACCTCAATTCATGCGTCCTAGATTAGTTACGTTTTCTTATGTAGCTATTGATACTTTATAGACTTGATACTGAATTCATTATATGTGCTAACTATTTACTTTTCTTGTTGTTGATGAAGGGGTCCTATCGGTACCTCGAGGCTTACTTAGCTATTTTAGCTAAAGCATTTGAACTTCTGTCGTAGATCGCAGGTAACATAAATACTGTTTTCGAAATGCATAAAGAGGTCCTGATAACTTCAGTTAACCTTCAATATTGTAAAAAGGAAATAGAGTAGTTACTTGAAGTATTTCCGGGTGAGATCTATCCTAGTTTGATATTCAGTTATACTCAAGTTGTTTATGTAAATTTCAGTTATAATTCGAATCTCATAAATTGAATTTATTGTTATTACACCTGTGTTATACTAAATCATGGAAGAATGTATTTAGTTTGGCCTTCCAGGCTAAAGGATTTAAACTCCTTTACTTATGAATTATAACATGCAACTATGTATGAAAAGAAATATAGCCTAAGCTTTTGTGCTATCACTATGTTTCTAAACCTATGATATTTTGCACTAGATACACAACCTATGTGATAGTGTTAACATGGTCACTTTGAAAGTGCTGATAATTACAACCATACACTATATGTATCTACCCTATGTACATAATTTATTAAGTCAACTTTGAAAAGTTTGACGGTTATCAACCATGCTTTAAACACATAAAATATAACTCGGAGGAGATATCCTAAGTATGCTATAACAAAGGATATCTACTAAAGTTACTCTACACTTTATGGCTAGTCCAAGGTTATCAAAGGAATCCAAGTGATAACGCATGTGTTAGAAGCCACTTTAGTAATAAGTTTGATACAGTTCATATTATGTCATGTGACTAATGTAAGGTTTTTAACCATATAGAGACCGAATATTAACCTTGTTACTGGTTTCGATGGCAGGCTTTTCGTGAGGTGGTAGCTATGAGCATTAAAGTGCATTTAAGGTGAGTTTAGTGGAATGCCTATTGGAATCCATAGTGGATGTCTTCACGTGGAGATTTCTAGGGAGTGGTAAAACCCTAACTGCCTTGGACTTACCTCTACGAAGGTGTAGTTTTGAGCATTCATTTTGCTGGGAGTGGGTGTTGGAGAGGCCGACCGGCCTGTGGTTTCTTAGGGTTTGCAGAAATGTAAAGGAGGAACCTTCCCAGGGTTTGATACCTCAACCTCTGACTTGTATTCTTTTCACCATGAGCTATATGAGTTGTATCCTTCCTTCGCTGAGCTTGCTAAGGTGTAACGGTTTCTGGATTCTCGTCAACTTGTACGAGTAATCAGTTTAGAAGCAAAGTTTCTTTGAAAAGTAAGTCATTGTTTTCTAGTTATTCACGAAATTTTATAGTGTTGCAGTTGTTGGTATTTTGTTTGGAGCTTCATAATTTATCTTTTAACCATGCCATGTATTGTATGGCAGGTACTCCTCGGTTTTGTATTTCTATGTTCGAAGCTAAGTGGGAAAGGTGCTTGATACCTGGTAAGCCTTGGTGGTTTCCTGTAGGTTTTCAACTTGCCAATTGTCGGTCCTTATTTGGTTTTAGCCGAAACTTTAGTCTCGTGGTTTGGCTATGGATTTTGCCACCGTTGTAATGTTTTGTAAGCTGTATGGCAAGTTTTAGTGTAGGGAGGACAGGATCCTCGACCTACCTCTGTGTTGGGTTGGCAACATTTTACTGTGTAACAAAGTTTGATAAGTGTAATCATTTGTGTGGAGGGTTTTAACCCTCGACAGTTTTATGATGATAAAAAAATGGTAACTGTTATGTGTTTGAAACTTAGTGTTAATTATAAGAGCCATGCCTGAGAGGCAATACTCTTGGCATCCTGCATTTGATGTGAAAGATGTTTGTTAAAACAATAATAGGTGCGAAATCCCATGCCTGAATTTTTATAATATGTTGAGTTTGGTTTTTAAAGACTGATAGTCGAAATGGCTAAATGCCTACATTGTTCTGGTTTCCAACCCTAAATTTGTTTTGAAAGGGCTGTGTATTTGATCTTATTTAAAAAAATGTCGAGACTTAGTCCCGTATGTCTCTTCTCGTTTTGTCGAATGTGTTTTCTGTGTCTAGATTAGTCTCGTACAAGATGTTTACAACGTGACTGTGTTATTATTATTGTTGATAAAGGGTAATGATCCTTGTTTGAAACCCTGTCGTAGTGTGTTTGGTGTTTTATAAATGTTTAAGGGCTTCGGTCGTGAGGTTGATTATGAACCCTACTCAAGTTAAATGCTCTTTTGACTCTCTTTAACTGTAAAAATGATAAGGGTTCCGAATGAAAAATAACATGTATCTGTAAGGTTTTATGTAATCAAGTTCTGTCTTTCTATTTTGATTTGATAATATGAAGAAAAGTTAACTTAGTTTATTTGAGAGTAACTAGGGTTTGAGACTTAGGACATTCGTCCGAAATAAAAGCTGTCTTGTGTTTATTTGATCTATAAAATCAATGATAAAATAAGTGCTATAGTATTTCTGCATACTAGGTATGTTTGTTTTCGATCTCCTTTACATTTGTTTCAATTCATAAAAGTTAGTGAAAAACTACACTGAATGATTCGGTACTATAATGTAGAATACTAATATGTATTAATAGGATATTCAAATGAAAAAGAAAAATAATAATAGAATAGATACTATTTGTCTTCTGCGAGGCAATAGTTAATCCTATAACTAAACCTTAGGTTTTGTGCATAAATATGGAAATGTTTATGTATTTTACTTCTATTTCTATGAATGTAATGATATTGCAATATCTAAATAAGATGATTGTGGCTATGTTTATTTATGACTAAAACATAAGAGATTTTATTTGCAATTGTAAACAAATAATGAAATACAGGAAACATGGCAGAGTTTATCTATGATTGTTATTCAATAATTCTATCTATTGCGTATCATTATCCTTATCTATTTTTAAACACCCTTCCTTGTACTAGAGTACGGCACAAGGACAATGCGTGGAAAAATATAGGGAAGTAATTTATCCTATCATTTCATAATACTTCTTCAACTATTTACAGAATCATATGCAGTTCAGAAAACCAAACATTTACTTCTGCATGATGATAGCTATCAATATTCAGCTAATAAATCTTAAATCAACAGTTATAGAAAAATAAATTATAACTACTAGGACATAAAATAACAAGTAGAACCTGCAAATGTAGTAGTTAGGGTGGACAAACACCCAAAGAGGCCTGTTCCTCCCAACCTTCTCTAGAAGAAACAGTCAATATCTCTTGCTCCTTTGGGCCCCCGAGCCTGTTTACTGAACCACTAGGTAGAAGACTCTGTGTAAAAGCAAGACACTCAGGTTGTACTTTCAACAATCAATGGGGACTTGCAATACACCTCAAAATAAAACTATGCACTATGCAGGAAAACTCTGCACTCAACAGAAGTGAAACAGACTTACACTACAACTCAAAACATAGCTTCCCCTCATCGAATCTCTTGTGTGCATACAACAGAACCACAAGGTAAATTTCTTGTTAGAAAAAGTGTGAGCCTCTACTCAAATTCGATGGATTATAAAGATGCCTAGGTCTTTTAGTGGTCAGTTTCCAAATAAATGAGCCTCAAGCTCCAGTCCCATCTTTCAGGGAACTTTGACTACAATTCAAGGGAGTTGTCCCATAACAACAGCTAGTTACTGAGTTCATGACACTACCACTTGTCCATTGCCTTCTACCCTAGATTCCATTCCACCTAGTGGGTCAGTAAACACTCTTTCAATAGTCTCTTTGGGTGAGTGTCTCCTATTTTATTTTATTAAATAATAATATTGTGCAATTACAGTCATCCTTGGCCACTTGGCCAAATATAAAACTTTATAATAAAAGTTAAGATAATCTTTCTCTCAAACATAAAATGTTTCAAGTAATGGGTATGTTACATATCTGTGCTCAAGGGAAGCAGCAGATGACCCTTGTATCTCAAGTAAGTACCATCCCAACAGTAATGCGCTACAATAGAAGGGTTGTTGGCGAATCGTTGGATGATTTGATATAATGAGGAGTCATTGACATAGCCCGGTTGAAAAGATTGCAACCAATTTGGAACATGCATAGAAATAACTGAAAGAAAAACTTGGTCATCAAATGTGCGAGAAAGAGCATCCGCCACCAGATTGTCCTTACCCTTCTTGTAAATGATCTCATAGTCATAACCCATGATTTTTTTAGCCCATTTATGTTGTGTTGGGGAGCAGACCCATTGTTCTAGGAAATAGCTCAGACTCTGGTGATCAGTCTTGATGTAGAAATAATTCCCTAATAGGTATGGTCGCCACTTCTATACTACATGCAAAATAGCCATCATTTCCTTCTCATATGTAGAGGCGGATAAATTCTTATCGGAAGGGATCTTGAAGGTGGCAATTCCACTGGTTCAGAAAAGACACCTGCATATCTATCCAAAATTTGTTGTAGATCTAAAGGATCAGTGAAGACCATTGATGGGTGCAACTAAATGGAATGGAGCTGAGCGATGACACCCTGCGAATTCTTCTTAAGGATATTTTCTAAGCGATGTGAATTGATGATGTGGAGAGACCCTAGTTGTAAGCTCGTCAATGTGTGTTTTTCCCATTGACTGAAAACTACATCCAAAGTTCAAAAAAATCCCATAAGATGGGGCCAAGTGTGTGTAACCATTGAGTGGCCAAAACCACATCACATCCTCCTAAAGCCAAGGAAAACATGTCAGAGCGTAGGTTATAATATCCCATAGAGATATGTACATTGCGAGACATCCCCTTGCAAGGTAAGGTGCCCCCATTGGCAATCATGACTTCAAAGTTGGAGCAAGGATGGAAAAAAAAATCAGCCTGTTTGGCGATCCGAGGGTCAATAAAGTTATGAGTGCTACCAAAATCAATGAGTATTGTAAGAGGGAGCTTCTTGAAGTAACCCCTGTCCCACATTGTTTGTGGGGTGGTGACTCCCACTAAATCATGGAGAGATATCTCTGGGTGGTTGTCCTGAGACGGAGGGTCAATAGGAGGTTATTGAATGTTGACCTGATCATTGAGTGTATCTGGAGCTTCTTCACCAATTTCAGAGGCAGGTGGAGAATCCACATCCAAGAGATAGAGATTTTTCTCAACACATCTATGGCCCCGAGTAAATTTCTCATCACAATTATAACAAAGCCTTTTTTCTCTATGTGCCCGTATCTTTGCTTCAAAAAATTGCTTGATAGGAGTTGGTCAAGGAGCTAGCGTGATGGGAGGTTGTTGGGAAACCATATTTCTAAATGGAAGAAAACTTGATTTGGAGTGTTGTTGGGATGTGATCTTGTCCTCCGCCAACTTATCCAACCCTAGGAATTCCATCATTGTGTTGGGACAGAACATTTTAACCTTTGATTGAATTGCATCCTTGAGACCACTGATAAAACAACTCCTGTAGAATTCACCAGACAATCCTTCTGTGTGATTGGCTAGTTTCTCAAATTATGTCTGATACTCTCTCACAGTGCCAATTTGGTGAAGTTTAGTGAGTGCTCCAGTGAAGTCATCAAAAGCACTAGGACCAAATCGTTGCAAAAGGAGTTGGAAAAAAATTGTCCATTTTGGCTCTTCATAAGCCTTGATGTACCAACGGTACTATTGAAGGGCTTCATGTTCCAAATGAAAGGATGCAAGTGGAGCTTTGTTGAAATGAAAAGTATTATGCAGACTGAAATATTGTTCTTCCTGGTATATCCATCCAGTTGGATCATTACCATTGAAGCGAGTAAAATCAAGCTCCGACCCACAAAACCTACTAGAAGAAGAGAGCCCAGTGTCTACAGAATATTATGGTTTTCGTTTATTGTTCATGGCTGAATGTTGAAGAAAGCTCCACCAACATTTCTCATAATAATTTTACTGTATAAAATTCAAACTGAGCCGACACCCAGATTGCTCAATAAGCTTTAATTAAATCCCTTTACATATGTCCAATAATGACTGATATAATCCCATAACGAAATTTAATACTTATTTTCAATATAAAATTTCGATAATACATCCACGGATTTGCCCACTTCAACTATCAAAATAAAATTTCATACATGTATTCAACATAATATTTTAACAATATTTTTACCATTTGGTCAATCTGAATCACCCATGATAAATTTACTGCATGCGTGCAAGTTGAAACTGTACATTAGATTAATCGATAAACTGGAAATAAAGTCCATCAAATTCATTTAACATAATATGATCTATTCTACTACAAATCGGTTTATTTCATTAATCGCCAACACGATATTTAATACACATATTCAATATAAAACAACATAATTACTTCTGCGGATCTCCCCCTTGAATAAGTACAAATAAAAATGATTTCTTGCATGTATTCACATAAAAATTAAAACAAGAAAAACATGTCACTGATGGTTGATCCAGCGACTAACAGTGACGTTGATGTAGTTTCTGCTCCAATCCAATAAAACATCTTGACGTAAGTATCGAATGACCCCTCGGTTGACCTCCCTACCACACTGGGCATATTCTTCTTCCTCCCAATCCCCCAAGCTATTTGGGGTTGCAAAGAATAACACACAAGCCACAAATACCCGGTAGTGATCTCCCAATCACCAAGGTATTTCTCAAGCCAAACTCACATAGACATGTGATTTCTCAATCTTTCATTATGAAATCCATCCAACACTAGGATGCAAAAGATCCCTTACTTCTCCATGCCTTGTTTCTTAAATAAAAAAATCCTCGACGACATCTGTCATCCCATGCAAATTGTTTCTTTTATTAATTTTTCCAATATTATTCCTCCTCCAACCATGTGTCACCTTCACATGAGGGTGCACATAAGTCCCACATTTTACTCCTAGATGTCCCTTTATCCTAGGATCTCAATCCCCAAATTAGTGGGTGAAAGTGGAGTTTAACTCAAAAATATCCAAAATCTAAATTTGCCCCCAATCTAGATATCATCTATTTATTTATTCCCAATATTGTATTTAATGCATACCCCCCTAAATTAGTGGGTGCACATGGAGTCTATTTCAAAATATCTTCAATCTTTTTTTTCTCCCATTTAAAATATTTTCTACTTAATTATTCTCAATTTTAAACTTTAATGCATAATAATTTAAATGGATACCTATGTGTTAATGCAAGCATGCACATAATTTACTTCTCGTCATTGTCTAGCTACCTTATCCATGGGTCCTTCTGACAACTAACTTATTATTTTTCTTGTGTCGGGAGTGTGGTGTGGCAATTTAGGAGTCATTACATTAATCAATCTACTACAATTCTATGTGAAACTAATGGCGGATTAGGAATAAGGTCATCCTTATTGCGTGCCCCTCAACTTCATCGTATGCGACCAAATAATTATGGCCTACCCATAAGACACATGCTACCCGAGTAACACTGGTAGGGCTTTGAACTCATGCGTGGATTGCTGTTAAAAGTCGACAATTAGTCATCAGACTCGTATGTGTGTTTTCTCATTCTTTACGACACCCTTTATTTCCATTTGAGAGTTAATGGGTAAGTAATTTTACCTTTCACAACAACCTCTTTTGAGATAATCAACTCTTGATGTCTCTAAATGCAATTTATATATGGCATTAAACGCATTTATATATTGCAGAAAATGTGTTTCTTTGTTAAGAGTAAAAATTAAATGTATACTAATTGAAATTTTGTATTGAAGTTCTCTCTGGGCGAGAGCCAAGTTATCACTAATAACATATAACTTTGAAAAGCGGGCCTCTTTTCAATCCTTTAAGGATTCATTGCCTTATTAAAGAATAAAGAACATAAAAGGCCCTATTCTCCGTGTAAAAGAACCTATCCTCCGTGTAAAAGAACATAGAGTAAACATAGTATCTCACTATTTGTATATTTCATTATAAAATTGAAAGCATGAAATAATTAACCATGATATAGTCCTTATCTTAGACTCTTTCTTAAGTTTGAATGTATCAACATTTTTGTATATTATGTAGCAGTAGAAAAAGTTAAGGTAGGGCGTTATTCTTAGCCAAATCCTTGTGCACGAAAGAATATATGTTATATATAGAAATATGTAAATAGTTGGTGGAGGAAGGGCTTAGCCCCAACAACATAAACCTTAATGATGAACTATCATCTTTATTAGTTAAAGAATCAATTTGGTGGCTAATGACTAAGTATAGATTATGTTTAAGAGGTGGTAGTAAGCCTAGTAAATTTATATATTTATTAGCCTTATGTACTTCCCATTTTGATTGGTGAAAATATTTTGAATTACTATAAGTGGTATTTGTCCATGAGTAAAAAGGTAGGTTTTGTAATAAGGCCATATAGTATTTTGAGAATGTTCTTTGTGAGAGAGAAGACGTAGCTGATGCGTTGCAGATTGTAACTTCCCCCCTCTTGTTGGATAACATAATAAAGGAATTGATAATTCTTGTGGACTTAGCCTATATTTGGGTGAATCGCGTTATTGGTTTCTCTCATGTAACACTATTTATGTGTTAAATTATCTGCATCGTTGTATGTGTTAATGTTTTGTAATTATTTTTCTTTCGAATAAAATACACCTTACATAAAGGAAGATTGATTTGTACATAACAAAGTTAAATATAGTTAAAGGAAATTTGTTGATGTTTAAGTGATTTTTTTTCCATAAAATAGTATAGAATTAAGGAAACTATGATGTGTAGGCCTTATGTTGTATGTATATTAAGAGATATAAAAATGTGAATATTATGCCATGTATTGGACTAATAAATTGTGAACTTATTGAAAATGAGCCTACACAAAGTTGTCTGATATCTTATGTTATTAAAATACTTACATAGATGTAAAAATTCAATTGATGGAAATATAATTTTGTGGTAATGAATTATTTTGAAGACTAGCTTTTGAAATTGTTAAATGTATTTAAAGAAAAATTATCTCTCCCATTTCCCCAAAATGCATTGGGATTTTGGGTATGTTACAACCAATATGATGACAGATGTGAGGAAATATACAATGTCTTTTTTCGAAGAAGAAAACAAGACTTACTTCCAAATTTGTTTCAGTATGCAAAAGTTGAGTTAAAATCTAATATAAAATACTTGTGTTTTTTTAAATCCTAGTGATTAATCTAAAAGAGACTAGGGATATATGAGAAGGAAGTTGGAGAGCAGACTTTCTATTTGGTGTACTAAGTGGTTATCTAGGTGGTAAAGGATGATGCTTGTGAACTTTATTCTTGAAGCCATTTATGTTCATTGAGTTTCATTTTCACTTATCCTTATGAAGACTCTTGGAGAAGGAAAGAAGACTTTACTTTAATTTTTTATGATATACGGATAATGAGAATTTCTTTTTTCCTAGGGTAACCATGGGGTATCCTAGAAGAAAATAGTTTTCTCAAAGGAGATGGAAGGTTGGGGCTTAAAAAACCTTCACTATTTTTCTCTATCATTAAAAACCAAATGTGTTACAAGAATTGTGTACAATAGGAAGATATATGGTGTAAGGTGGTTTTCCAAAAATACATTGATGGACATTGTTTGTGGAGTGGATTACAAATACAAGGAAATCATTTATAAATTTATTAGCTATTTGGAAGGCTGCTATTTTTTGTTTCCGTCTAAATTGGAAATTGGTTATATTATGGAAGGTTGAAAATGTTTCCATGGTGAGACTAAGGGAGGAAACATGAGTAGATTGTCATTAAAAATTTTTAATTCGAAGACATATGGTATATTTTTTAACTCCTTCATTATATCCCTCCTTGATTATGCATTTTCGTTCATTACTTGACATATAGTTTACAAAATGGGCCCTTTTCCTCTAACACCTTCACACCAGATACATAGATTGGAATCCCAATTTCCGGTTATGATAACTTTCGGTAAATTGGTCTTTCATTGGATATCCTTATTAAAAAATGTGAATGTTAAGTGCCGTCATGAGATTGAAATATGTGTGGATTATGGAAAGGTGCCAACTTTGCTAGTCCCTGGCTGGCCATTACTAAACAATTTCTTTCAATGTGTGAAGGCTACACATCCCACTCTCGATTACTACACATCCCATTATTGAATAGTTTCTTTCAATGTGTGAATGCTACACATACCACTCTTGCTTAGTAGACATTTCTTAGTAGATATTACTTAATAGATATTACCATCACCATCCTCAAACACATTGAACAATTTCTTTCAATGTGTGAATGCTACACATCCCACTCTTTCTTAGTAGATATTACCAATATCATTACCATCACCATCCTCAAACTTTCATTGAGATTAGTATGTAAGCTGTTACTGGCCCAACCCATCCACAACACACAAGAGTGGGTCGTGGGAACCCCTTTTCCCATCGTATTTGTTAGAAAAACAAGATCATGGAGCAATAAAAATAAACAGAAATGCAAATATAATCACACAGACACATTACAAGAGAGACACCAATATATCATGGTTCACCCAAGATGGGCTACCTCCACACTGAAATTATTAGTCCTTATTATTATACCATCCAGCAAATGAAGGGTTACAACCTGCAACACATCCGTTGCACTTCCTCTTCACTGTCTCATAGTCTCTCTTCACGATCTCAGAGATCTTTACAATGCACAATACCTAATACATCAACCCTATCTATATTACAATGTATTTCTTATGAAGGGGAAATACAAAGGGAAAATACCACGGGTTACCCAAAACCATGGGCCCATAATCTGTTGGCGAAACAACCCAAAAATTTCCTCCCCCGGGTTGCACTCCCTCGGTGATCCAGGTGGATATTGGTGGCCACCCACCTTTCCAACTGGCTCAAAACAGTTTTATGTCAATTTTGGTATTGTACTATTTTTAGCAGTTTTTCAGGTCCTGAACTTCCGGGGCCGTTTTGAGGCCCTAAATGACCTCTTTTGGCAATTTGGGGGGCCAAATGGTTGCCTCCAGCATTCATTTGGCCATAGTTGAAAGTTGTAAATCTCGGATAGACCTTTCCAATGGGCTACCGAGCGCCCCAAACGAATATCGTATGCAAAAGTTACGACCTCGGGAAGTTGATGTACTAACTTACCCAAACGGGGCCCACATGACTTTTGGCGCTTCATCTCCTAGGGTTAGGTTTTGGGATGTCTAGGGTTTTTGACATTCCTGTTTATTGTAAAAGGCCTTGAGAGCCTCATTATAACCATCTTCTTGCGAAATGAGCGCAACCGTCACATCTCTTCTCAGAGATAAGCCACCACCATTCTAGCAAGCTTGTTTTCCGCTGCATTTTACAGTTCTAGCTTATTTCCTTATTGAATAGAAAACCAGTTTTATAGTATCTCTGTTATTTTGTGTTAAGCATCTGATAATAATCTGTATTCATTTCGTTATGCTCATAAAATTCGGATCACTCGGACCCCCTGGGTGCGTGCCAGCATCATAACTAAACTTGGGGTATAATACAGCTAGAACAACATCATCTATGAGCAGGGAAGAAGATCAGGCTCCACAACCAATAGTATTACCTATTCATTGGTGGTTATGACTAACATAATAGAGCCTCATTTTCCTCTTGACACTTTTCCCACCCCAAACTGAAAGTGGTAGATATATATAGCATGGGTTACACCCTCAAATTCTAGATGCAGAGTTAAAATTTTATTATTGTGTTGAGATATTCATTTTACACTTGAATATGAGCGAGATGAATTCACTTTAGATTGGATCTTTGGTGGTTATGTTCTTAATTTTTACTCGTCATTAATCCATTTCGCAAGTTTTCCTTTATCTAGTTGTGGGTTATCATATGACCTTTTACGTCACATGCTGGTAACGTTGAGGATAAAGTGTTTAGAAGTAAATTTTTATTAAAAACAAAGAGATTGTTCAAGGAGATTTTTCAAGGATGAGGATGTGAGGTTATAGATTTATATGAAAAATTATACGTTTTGATATTTATTTAATCAAACTAGAAGCTATAGTACTAGGAATTTAGTATATACAAATTCAAGCTCATGTAAGAGTCTAGTAAGAATCTAGTATTTATATATATAGATATTTGCATGTGCTATTTGATGTAGTCAACCACTAAAATTTAATTCTACCATTTATGTTGACTCACTCTTGGTACATGATCCAATTTTCAACTTCGTACATATTTTTGCTATGGTTTTTTAAAAACTAGCATAGATCCATCTTAAACCCGGATCTATCAAGCACCAAGAGGTATCCAATGCCTTGAGGTGTAATTTTTTAATCTTAGACTCAAGAAATTTGATCCCTCTGTTTCTTGATAGATTCGGGTTTAAGTTTCTCTATTTTTATTTTGCAGGATGACATGGATTTTTTAAATTAATTTTGATCATTTTTTATTTTATGAGCCTACATGTATTTTTTTAATTATTTTTTATTTTATTTTTGCTAATGTAGTGTTACATTACGTAAGTGACAACATCTCCCGCATCTCCCCCATACTGGATTGGGTTGTAGAGCGTCTTTCTCCTCTTATTGTGAGTTATTTTTGGATTTTAATTTATATTTGAGGAGAAAAAAACAAAATTATATTTGTTTATTTTATATATAATAATATATTATTAACCATTTTTTTTAAAGAATTGTGAAAAATAATATTAATGTAAATTTATTCTAAAGTAAGACATATTTAACATTAGAATTTAAATAAATTGCATAGCTTTAAATACAAACTTTACCTCTAATTTATTTATAATAATAAAAAATTACATTAAAATATTTGATTTCTTTTTCCTAATGACGAATACCAAATTAAAACATATGAAAATACACAGTAATATATGTCCAAACCACACATGAAAGTAGAACATAGCTATAAAAACAAATTAAAATATTTGAAATTATATAACAATACATACAGAAACTCCACTATTTTGTAGAGCATAGATATATTGAGTTATTTCAATTTTAATTGTACTCCACTACTATGTAGAACATAGCTATATTAAATCATTTCAATTTTAAATGTTTTGAGATGGAATTTAACCACCAAATATCCTTAAAATAGACTCTAATTTACTATTGTCATAACCTCTATATTTTATCAAAAACATTGCTATGGCCCAACCTCTTTTGATCTATATTCCTAGTATTCTTATCGAAAACTCTTTTTTTTTGCTCTTGTTATAGATTGGATGAGGGTGGTATATGCATTTGATTTTTTATTTTAAACTACTTTTAACTTAGAATAGTGTATCTTTCAATACAATTTTTCTTATATCATTAGTAAGCTCATAAGTATTTGTTTATATGGTGGATATTACTAAGTATTTGTTTATATGGTGGATAAGCTATAAAATAATGAACTAAATGTATTTTTATAAACTAAAAGATAATTGAAAAATGAATTTCTTTATCATTAATAAAATTGTAATTTGTTTTGAAAAAAAAAAAACATAAGAACTATGTTTTAGTTGTTGATAGACATAAGTAGTTGTGACAAAAATTGTCATCCTCCCTACTTGATTTCAAATACCATTTCATGACGTGCATTCTCTTGAATGAAGATGTTTAAACAAATGCACACGCACTTTATATCCTTTTCAAATATACAAACTAATATTTCATATATAATTGTATAAATAAATGCTTAATTAAATTTTCAGTATTATAGAAAATTTATTATGTCTTAATTATAGTCTTAAATATAGTTATATTTATATTTAAAATATTTATTTAAATATATAATAAGTTATTTTTCATTTCATATTATTTTAAATAATTAAATTTAAATTACTATTAAAATTACGTAACTCTCATTACACAATATCAAATATTCATTTATCATTAAATTTTTAAATATTAAAATTAAGTTTTATTTGTTCAGATTGGATTTAGATGATTGAACGAATTTAAGAAAATCTAACAAAATTAATATTTTATACAAAATGATCTTAATACATTTATAAAAAAAATTGCGTGTTGCATGCAACCTATTGCTCCACATGAATGCATGAAGATTATGGCTACTTTTGGTTGATAAGCCAAGATGGCATACTAGTTTGAGTCTTAGGTAGAAATCTGAATGTGAAAGAAAAGTTAGATAGTAGGAAGCGTTGAGTTTGGAAAGAATATGGATTTTAGTAGGAAAAAACTATTGTAAAAGAGTGGGACACTTAAAAACAATATCATATCCTTGAGTAGAATTCTTTATGACTTGAGAAAACCTAACTATAATTTTAAAATTGATAACTCAAAGTGATACAATTCCATAATTTATACAGCAATCACAATTAGATTTGTCACATCATAGATGTATTTTTTTTTCATTTTTAATAACCATTTTTTAATCATTTTTTCCATTTTATTATGAATATTAAATTACCAAATCTGTGTTCAATCAACCTTCCATCTTAAAGTTGGTGAAAAAAATCCCCTTCCCTACTAATAAGCAAGGTTTTCAAAATTGAAACTCACTATTTAAATAATAGAAAGGATGTCCTCGCCTTCTCGCCTTCTCTTGTCAGGCCAGCCTTTCATGCTCAAGGAAGGAAGGTCGAGTCTAAGCTATGTATTAAAAAAAAAGAAAAAATCTCGTCCTCTCACAAAAAAAACATCTAATACAATCGCATCAACCAAATAAAAATACTAAAATCCTAGAACCCATCTACTAGTGTCACATGCCAAGTTGAAGGCAACTGCAAACCACTATATGATTTGGAAA
This sequence comes from Larix kaempferi, assembly GCA_027924585.1. Classification (NCBI taxonomy): domain Eukaryota; kingdom Viridiplantae; phylum Streptophyta; class Pinopsida; order Pinales; family Pinaceae; genus Larix; species Larix kaempferi. The sequence continues at coordinate 1,114,034 of BSBM01001670.1, read as the reverse complement.
TGTACATTTATTTATAGAAAAAAACACAGTTATTTATAAAAGAAAGTTTTGGTATTAATAGAAATGTTCATATATTTATAAAAAACCATTGTTATTTGTAAAAATGTATTTATAAAAAAGCATTCCTATTTGTACAAATGTATTCATAGAAAAGCATTGCTATTTATAAAAGCATACAATTAGTTATTTATAAAAAAACAATATGATATCTAAAACACTACTTAACACTCTGTTGAGTAGTGCTTCAATCCATGTAGTTCTGTGACATTTAATAAGTTTTTACACTATCAACTACTTAAGTTTACGTTCATTACTAAACAAATATACATTTATGCTCCGCTTTCAAAGCATATGCATATTTAAATAAATACACACTTTAAATCACTTCTAAATATTCGAACAAATATTATTTAAATGTCATACTCTCACCATGCATGTTTAAACAAATGTATATGCACTTAAATCACTTTCAAATATACAAACAAATATTATTTAAATGGACATGCATTCTCTCACTCTCAAAGTGCATGTTAAACAAATACATACTAATCGTAGTGTTCTATTTGAATCTCCATCGTTCAACAATCAAATTGTCCATTTTTAGGGAGTCCTGGGGTTTTTTAAGTTGCTTATATTGAGTTTATCAACTAAACAAAATGTTTGCTCACACAAAGATTACCAAAATATTTAAAATATAGAATAAGCTATAACCAAAAATAAATGAATAAGAGATAAGATATGATATTATAACTTGAAGGATGTTTCTTTCTATATATACCCTTTACTAATGGTCATGTATAATCGATAAGGCACCTCTTTTGCCATGTAACGATTTCTTATCAATCTTTAGATTTATAATTTGTATGAGTAAATCTTGATTGTGTCTCCTTAAGTGTAAGAGTTCTTCCTTATAATTTGACTTGCATCTTTGTCTGATAATTCTTTTTGAATATCTTGATTCTCCTTTTTTAACTTTTGAATGCATTGTGCTTTGTCCTTCACCTTCTTGATTTGAAGATCTGTATTTTTTTATTATGATCTCTTAGATGAGAGATCTCTTCATCTGGTTCTTGTATGTCCTTGTCAAATTTGTTTCTGGCAATTTCAAATTCCTTGATTTGTTTGATGGACTCCTTCACATGATCTTTCAATTTACAATTTTGTGTATTTATTAAATCATTAAAATACTTCTCTTTGTCATTTGCAATTTGTAATTTTTTATTACTTCGCTGTAATATTTCAATAATTGCTTCACTGAACAAGCACTTCTTATGCAAACCGTGTATTGTTTTTAAGAAACCATTTTACTTCTTTTACATTTTTGGTTTTATTTTTTATTTTTTAAATTTCTTTTTATTTTTTAAAATTTATTTATTTATTTTTTTTATTTATTTTTCTAGCTCTTTTTTCTTTGTTTTTTTTTCAAATATTTATAAATCAAATGACACAAAGTATAAATAATGACCCAAAATCACTAAATAAATTCACACACAAAATATTTGAAATATTGAATAGATCAAACTTACTTATGAATAAAGTATAAGATATGATATTACAACTTGAAAGATCTACCACCCCTTACTCATGGTCATGTTTTTTCAATGAAACACCTCTTTTTATAAAAGTTAATGACCCAAAATCACTAAATAAATTCACACACAAAATATTTGAAATATTGAATAAATCAAACTTACTTATGAATAAAGTATAAGATATGATATTACAACTTGAAAGATCTACCACCCCTTACTCATGGTCATGTTTTTTCAATGAAACACCTCTTTTTATAAAAGTTATTTATTAATTAATTATTATTATTAAAGTTATTTATTTATTAATTAATTATTATTATTTATTGTTATTATTATTATGATTATTATTTATATATATAGTACTACGTTATATATTTTTATATTATAATTTTTTATATAACAGTTTAACTGCTAAGTTAATCTCCATGTATTTTGTTTTTTACAAAAGTTTTTTATTAATTAATTATTATTATTTGTTGTTATTATTATTATAATTATTATTTATATTTATATATATTGTACTATGTTATATATTTTTTATATAAAGTTTACAGGCTAAGTGAATTAAAAATAGTAAATCCTCTTTAATTTTAAATCTTAACATGCATTTTTTCATTATACAAGATTAAATGTTTATTTATCATTAATTTATTAAATATTAAAACTAAATTGTCCATTTCTTCCAGTTCTATTTTCATGATTAAAAAAATTTAGAAAAATAAAACAAAATTAATATTTTATGTAAAATAATCATAATATATTTAAAAAATATAAAAGATATGATAAAAAACGCTGCATGCAACCTATTGTTACACGAATGCATGAAGAGCATGGCTGTAGATAAACCAACGATGGCAGACGAGTTAAAAATTTGGATTTGCCGCTTTCTTTCTCTGCAACTTGCCGTTTATAGAAAATTAGAGAGAAAGTCAATACAGCCATGAAGCAAGTTTAGGGTGTTTACATTAAGAATTGATAACTCCCATATTTTATACAGCCGCTAAAATTAGAGTCGTCACAAGAATTTCACCATCTTAGTTGCATTTCTTATTGGAATCACCATCTTAGTTGCATTTCTTATTGGAATCCGACAAATATTAGATTGCCAAATCTGAGTTCAATGTAACTCCATATATAACTAGCTAAAAAATCCGAAAAAGAAAATAAAAAATATTGTAACGAAGAAACCCCATCCTTTCAAAAAAACCTATCCACTACAATCGCATCAACAAAACAAAACTGGTAAAATCCAAAAAGCCATCTAATACTGTGTCATGCCAAGTCGAAGGCAAGTGCAGACCACTGTACCACAACATGCAAATGAGCCTGCATTGACGTATCTCCCAGTACTTGAAATTGGTGAAGAAGATGTGCCGTATGAGACCGTCATAGCGACGTATTCTTGATCTGCACCACGGCCATCTACATGGACTCGAAGAGGAGCAGCTGATGCATCATCTGCGCCGTATTCTTCAACTGCATAATTTGCGCCGTTTTTTTCATCTGCACCGCCGCCATTTACATGGACCCGAGGAGGAGCAGGTGATGCATGATCTGCGCTTTCTTCTTGAACTGCATAATCTGCGCCGTCTTCTTGATCTGTACGGCCGCCATGTATTATCTGTGCCGGCTTCTTGACCTCCCCCGCAACCATGGGCACTGATGAGGAAGAGCAGGTGATGCAAAATCTGCTATTTGCATTCTCTCAAAAATTTGACGGTATCACCCATTTTGAGTGCTCTTCTTCTCACAAATTGGACCCATCCATGTTTAAAAACATAAGTACCACTAGTCTGACTCTTACTCTTCCAATATTTGAATGCAAATGTCTCTTCTATTCCCGTATCTAAATCAAATATACAAAGCCGCATACCTTGACTGTTAAGCGGATCCTTTACTTGTATAATCTCATCTGGTGTGTACAACTTGAGCATCTTTTCAGCAACCTGCTTGGGAATGATTACTCTACAGAGCCCATTTGTGTCACTAATGAACAACTTCTTTTTAAATAAAAGTTCATACCTAGCTTGCTCCATGGTCACAATGTTTCTGATTTTTGTCAACAAGGCTAGATTTTCAAGAATATCAAGTGCAAGTGTGGGGGCAAACTCAATCGGTATAGCATTGGTACTTATGACAATATACAGGTATTTATATAAAAACATTGCTATTTGTATAAAAAAGTATTGTTATTTATAAAAATGTACAATTAGTTATATCTAAAAACAACGCGTAGTGATTCAATCCATGCAGATAATTCAGAGACATTTAGACAAGTTTTTACTTTCCTTAAAATGCACTCAACTTAAGTTTACTTTCATTAAAATATAATAAACAAATACACATTTATGCCCCCACTCTTCATGCAAATTGTTTAAACAAATACACATACACTTGAAGTCACTTCCAAATATTAAATGCCATACTCTCGCAATGCATGTTTAAACAAATGCACATGAACTTAAATCACTTTCAATGCATATGCATGCTCTCACTCTCACTCTCAAAGTGCATGTTCAAACAAATACATATGTATGATTGTGTAACTAAATATCTTAAATAATTTTTATTTATTTTTTATTTTTTTAATTAAAATGGTTATTTTTATTGAATTTGGAAAACGGTTGGCCCAAGTTTAACAACCAAAATTACAACTTTTCAACATTGGACATTTGGCTCGGTTACATCATATCCGATTCTTATAGAACAGCTGGAAAAGGCAACATAGCTATGGAATAGGGATCCAGAGTGGTGTTTCATCATTCCTGCTGTACATTCCTTGAGGTAAAAGGCAGCCCTTATTTGCTTTTGCATCCGCTTCTTTATTGGATCCTCTCAAAATGTGATAGAGCCTGGAAGAAGTGAATTCATGGAGAACATATTGCAACCTTAGCAAACTCTTGTTGAGCATCGAGTTGCTGAATTGGTCTTCCGTATTTAGTATCTTTATCAATATTTCATAATCTCCAAAAACTTGTATGTCTTTGTAGCCAATTTCTTGAGCAATCTGACAAGCTTGTAACATCCCAAAAATTTATGCGAAATTATTGGTTCTCAATCCTAAGCCCTAGCAAAAACTATCTTTTCTAAGTCCATCCTGAGAATAGATGATACCCACTACTCCTGCAATGCCATGATTTCCTTTTGAAGCCCCCATCAAAGAACACCATGGCTTTACCCTAAATTCTCCACCATCCTTGAAATTCTGCATCTGAATCTCTTAGACGCCATCCTATATTATTGAAGGGACGAACTAAAAACTTTTGTCTATATCCCTATACATATAAGTGCCAAACCACTTTTCTTCTTCAGGGAGCAGGGAGTTATATGTGAAAGAAGGATGATGCACAACTGCCTCTTGTAGAAGAGCCTTTTCCTTAGCTGCAACAATCAAAGGAGAGGGCTTGAAATTATTAAAAACTTGGTTATTTCTCGCCACAGAAACTCCCGAATCAATTTTGAAATCTAAACTGTGATCAACTTAGGGGCTGAGAGAAAAGAAGCTTGGTAAATTAGAATGGAAGATAATACTTTTTTTATCAAAATAAGCCTTATTAGCTCCCAAAGTAAGAGGAAGGCCAAGATAAGTTATTTTTTCCCACTTGACATAACCCATGAACCCCAAGAATTGGGCAATTCGGAGGACTGAAAGATGGTCCAAATTCCAACCATAGACAACGCTTTTCCTTTTGTTTACCTTAGCTCCCGAAATGTTACAGAAATTATTCACAATATCTTTATAGACCTTTTCTATTTTGATTGAAGCTCCTCCCACCAGCAAAGAGTCATCCGCAAAAAATGCATGATTGATGGAGTCAAGACCTTTCACCGGCATGATGCCCGAGGCATTCCCAGCATGTTTTTCAATAGTCAACTTCCTACTCAGGGAGTCTACCATAAGAATATACAAAAAGGGAGAAAGAGGGAAGCCTTTCCGTAAACCTGTAGTGGCTTGAAAGTAATTAGTCGGCCTGTCATTGACTAAACGAGCTATCCACGGCTTTTCAATACAAGCTTTGATCAAATTAACAAAGTAAATACTAAAGCCAAAAGCAACAGAACTTTGAACAGGAAAGAAAGTTTTACCTGGTCAAAAGCATTGGCCATGTTAAGCTTTATAAGCATCCCTTTCTCCTTCCACTGCTGACTGGAGTGCATAGCTTCCTTGACCAAGATTACATTGTCCAAAATATGTCTCCCTTTGACAAAACCACTCTGGAAAGGAGAGATAAGTTTTTCTAACAAAGACTTGATCCTGTTGGCCAACAGTTTGGAGAGGATTTTGTTTAAGATGAATTGCATAGGCAAATAGGCCTGAAGCGGTCAAAGGACCCCGGATTCACCTCTTTAGGAATTAAGGCAAGGAAGGTGGAATTTGTGCTTCCTCCTACCTTGGCCTTTAGCTGAAAAGCTCTGATCATTCTCAAGGGATCTTTCTTGATGATATTCCAGCATATTCGGTAAAAGTGGAATGAAAAGCCATCTGGGGCCCAGGAGCTTTGTTTGGCTCCATGTCCCAGATAACATTGCCGATCGCTTCCTCAGTGTATGGTCTCATGAGACTGAATTATCTTCTATGGTGACAAGAGAGGGAATGTGAGAGAGGAAATCGTTAGTGGCCTCCTCACTTGCTATCCCTTCTTCTTTAAAGAGATTCTGAAAATGAAGATCTACCACACCATTAATCTCCTTTCCTTTAAGAACAATTCCTTCAGCCAAGTTGATTTCAGAGATGTGATTCTGTGAGAGGCGAGCTTTGAATTGTATGTGGAAGAAGGAGGTGTTGCAGTCCCCCAATTTCAACCACAAACTTCTAGACTTAAGTCTTCAGTATTCCTCTTCCCGTCGAAAGGAACAAAAGGAAGTTTGTTGCGCAGCTTGTTCTTTCTTGAAATCTGAAATGTTGATAAATTTGCTTTCGATATCAATTTGCAGATCTAATAAGTTCTGAATAGCTTTTTTTCTATAGCTAGCAGGGGTAATAATAGGCTTTTTGATCCAATCCTTCAAAGCATATTTTGTTGCTTTAGGTTTCTGCTCCAGTACAAAATTAGGTGATCCAATGATAGGTTTAGACCATGCCTTCAAAACTGATTCCATAAAACCATCCTTGTCTTTCCAAAGAGGATTAAATCTGAACGGGAGGGGCCCAAGTTTTCTTCCTCTTCCAACATGAGAAGGATAGGTTTATGATCCGAGGTGAGCTTAGGAAGAATTTTGGAAGAAATTAGATTCTTTTCAACCAAAAGTGTGCTCTGCACTAGAAATCTATCCATGCGGGATGATATGTGCTATGTCCCAATTCTATTATTTGTCCATGTGTAAAGTCCTTGCTTTGGCTTAAAATCGAGAAGATCCCACTGTTGAATTAGCTCCTCAACAATTGGTTGCAGTGGGTCCCTGTTGCTATTTCCTCCTCTTTTTTCCTTTGGTTCTAGAATTAAATTTAAATCTCCAGCAACTATGATGTTTTTGAGAGGATGAGTTTCAATAAAATTAGCTAAAGAATGCTAGCATTCTTTCTTCTCAGAGTATAGACCCGGCACATAAAGATTAAAAAGGGCTAAGGTAAGCTTACTTGCATAATGGTTGATTTCAGTAAAGATCCAATGCTGAGTCTCAAAGAAATTGTCCAGATGAAACTGGTCTTTTGACCAAAGGGTTTCTAGCCCTCCTGAGGTGCCGCTAGCACTGACTGCCTTTCCCTCCTTTTTCTTCCATTTCTGATTGCTGAGAGTGAGAAGGGAATCCCCATCAATTTTAGTCTCTTGGAGCATGATAATCTTGGCACTTTCTATTTTCAGAAGGTCTTTAATTGCTTCATACTTCAGTGGATTTCCCAAGCCTCTACAATTCCAAGAGACTAGTCGCATTATTTACCAGAGAGAGGAGGGGTAGGGCCTCCCTTGCCGTTCCTTGTTTTGGTTCTTCTGCCAATAGACATTTCAATGTTAGATTGATTGCCTTGCATTTTTTGTCTCTCAGCTTCTTCCTCTCTTGCATCTTTGAGGGATTTTCTTCCTTCTATTTTCGTAGGCTTCTCGAACGTCTCATCTTCCGAAGAGCCAGAGTTTTCCAAAGGCTTCTTCCTTGTCATTTTGGCATAGGGGAGTGGGGAGGAGGTTCCACTTGGGGAAAGAGCAAGAGGTGTAAGAATATATGTCTTTTTTTCCCCTTCGAGAGGAGTGATCTGCTGTTCAGTCTCCAAGTTTGTTGAATCTGGCATGTCTTCCAAATTGTTCAGCGTTACAAAGGATTTTTTGATAGCTGCTGGATTTATTGGTGCTATGTTTTTTTCCCTTGGCTTTAATGTAGTTGTGCTTCCTTCAACTTGCTGCTGCCCTATTGAGGATGCATTATACCCCTTCGGTATCTCTTTCCCTTTTAAACTATTGTTTTGCTTTATCTTAATTGTTTTGTACACTTGAGACCACTGCTCCACTTTAGTTTTTGCCTCCTCTTCTTCATTCCTCTTTTTGCAATCCCTGGCAAAATGGCCGTAGCCATGGCAAAATCTGCATTTAAAGGGTAGTTGTTCATAATCCAGGTCTTGGATATGTGTCCAGTCGGCTATTGTTGGTTTAATGGCTTCCAGGAGACTGACTTCCAAATCAACCTCAACACAAATTCTTGCACAAGAATACTGATCCTTCCAATCTGCTCGATCAATGAATTTACCCAAGGTGTTTCTGATTGATTCTAATCACTTCAGGTTCCAACAATGAAGTGGAAGGTGGGTAGGCGCACCCAGACCGGAACCGCCGATGGCACATCCTGACAAGGATCAAAATCTGGATTCCAATTGTTCAAATACAAGCCCTGAGGGCCCATAAAATACGGACCATTCCGAAAAATGAGATGTGAGTCCTCTGCACTGTCAAAGGCAATAACAAAAAATCCTCTACCCACCATGTAACTTCTGATTCCTTCCGAGGTGAGAGGTCTCCAATTTTGCTGAACCCATGCTTCAATTACTTTGGGAGAGGGCCATAATCCCATAAACTGTCCTATTAATCCCCTCTTTGCAAGATTCAAGGCAGATCTGCAAGTTCCTACTTCCGATAAGGCTACTGTGGGAATGTTATCCAATTTTCTTACAAACTTTGGGAGTAATCACTCTGTTTTCTCTTGCTACTAGCTGCAACCAACTTCTTAAATGTAGCCCATGATGGAGACCCAAGGATAGTTCAGTCTACTATCCTTGCCCCATAGACCTCTACAGCAACGTCAATACCTCAGTTGTATTCCAGAAAAAATGTGTAGATCCTTCTCCAAACTCCGAGAAACCTTCCACAGGTTTGAAAGTCCGCAAAACTGCTGCTCCCGCGCCAAGAACGAAGCTCCAAGAAGTCTGATTTCAAGGAAGCTCGGCTCCAAGAACTCTGATCGTTGGTTATAAAGAACGCTGCTCGGCTCCAAGAACTCTCTTGTTTCCAAATCACATTTTTTCATCTTAAATAAATTTTTAACGCCGAAGTTTACAGAATTGACGGTGGGGATACGTCTAATCGTTGTGTTGCATTTGAATTCCCAGGATCCAACAATCAAATTGTCCAATTTTGAACGGACGGTTGATTATTGATGGGGGAACAAATTAAAAATTATTTAAATTTCAATTTAAATAATTTGCAAATCAAATCATGTTTACAATGTGCATCATTATGCATGTGCATGGTTTGTCTTGGTTAATCAATCAAGGAGTTTAAATGTTAAAGATTTGATTTGTTTATCATATTTATTTTTTACATATTCAAAATAATTAAAAATTTAAAGAAATGGTTGAAATTATATTAAGTTGTTAATTTAAGTATAATAGCTTAAAATAAAATATTTGAAAATACTAACTTCATTTATATAATTAAAAAAATCCAATTTATTTAATTTTAGATTATTTTTGTTAAATATTATAGTGTTACAAGAAATTTACAAATAATTTAGAATATAACACTGAGAGGTTATAAACATTTTAACTATATAATCATTTTGTTGTTTGTTTAGTCTTTACCCACTTTTAACTTGGCTAAGTTTTTTGGGTGTTGCCTCTCAACTAAGCCATTTCTAAAGGAAATTAAACTTGGCCACTTTGTTGACTAGACCCACACCTTAACCAAGTGAATTAACATTGACTTTAACTATATAATCATTGCTATTAATATTGTAATCTTTTTGGTGGAACACAAAACAAAATAACATTTTTAATATAAACTCTAAACATTATAAGATTTGAACGTTCATATACATTTATTGCACTCAATCTTAACCAATTGTATTTATAATTCCAACCAATCTTTGTAATTTTTAATTTTTAGATACAAATATTTATAAAATCATTTTTTTTTTTTAATATTTAAATTTTTTTTATGAAACTTTTATAAATTTTATTATAAAATAAATCAATCTTCTTAATATTTAAGTTTATTTTATAAAAAAATTATAATATAAATTGAGAAAAAAAATTTATTAGAATAGTATTTATAAAATATTAATATAAATATATTATTAATATTTCACAGTTTTTGTTCATTAGAATATGTAATATATTGATTTGGAAGTAATATAGTATTTATTAGAATAGATAATATCTTTGACTTCGAAGTAATATGTTGATATCATAATATTCATGCTCATCACAAGTTATCTGGTCTTTTCCGTTGAAATTCCACAGTACATATGATGTTTGGGTGGCGTGATGGTCTTTCTTGGCCTGTAGTAAGCTGAAATTTGTCAAGCTTGTAGAAACTTGGAGTCATACAAACCTGCGGGTTTTCTACTATACCAACCAAGGTAAAAAATAAGTGGGAATGTGATTTATGTTTACAAGCTCCAAATGTTGGCTTATCTACAGTTCTGTCGGTCTTTTATTGGTTTGTCTCTGGTGGTGGACCTTTTCAGCCATTTCGATTGGCTCCTTCCTATTATTTTAGCTCTTTTTTGATTATATTTCTTTTAGCAGTAGTTATTCTGTCTTAGGGTTACTATCTCTGGCGGATCTTTGGCAGATTTGGTTTTTTGGACTATTTTTGGTAGATCGAGTCTTTTTGTCACCCTTGTCCTATCTGGGCAGGTGGAGGCTTGTGGTGCCTTTGTTAGGGGTTGCTTTTTGGTGAATGTGATGGCTAGGGTTTAGGCCATTACTATGGCAGATTTGGCATCGACCCCATCTTATTGTCACCCGGTTCCACAAACAAAGGAGAAGTCTCTTTCCCAGAATGTTAATGGTAACCTCATAGGCTCTCGAGCTCAGATTCGTAGACAGTCTAAAGTTATCAAGGCCATAGATGGTCGTTTACAGTTCTATGTTGATTATGACTATAATTTGGAAAGAATGAAGGTTTTGGCTACCCGTGGTGTTGTGGGTCGTTAGGAATTCATCGGTGGTTGCAGAGAAGAGATAGTGTCTTAGGTAAATGAGAACTGGACACCTATCTGTGGACTGGCTCCTCGAGTTAATTTGTTGGTTAACCGTTGGATATTATTCACTTTCCCTGCCGACTTTAATGTGGATGGTATTCTGGATCAGGTATGGTTATTTAAAGAAGGTTCCCTTTGTCTTAAAAGGTGGTACATTGGCTTCGACCCTCTAAAGGATACACAACGTTTGAGCCATTTATGGGTAATCCTACCTGGATTCCCTATTGAATTGTGGTCCGAAAGCAATTTTATCGGGTTAGCAAACATTATAGGGAAGTTCATCAGACTTGATAAGAAAACCCTATTCGGGTATGATCGCAGAGTAACACGGGTGATGGTGGAAATTAATGTGAGGCAAGGCTTACCGGCGGAAGTGGACTTAATTTGGGGTTCCAGGGTCATTTGCCAGAGACTGGATTATTTTAAAATCCCATTCCGTTGCTTTATATGTAGAGAAACTGGGCATGTTGCTGCAAAATGCCCATTCAAGTTGAAGGAGTTATCTACCGTGCCGCTGGCTTCTTCGGATTCTGTTCTTCATGCCTCATCTAATGGGTTATCGGAGGAGAAGACATTTTCAGGTAAGTCTTTTGAGGAAACCCCTTATAAAGATATTTCACAAAAAGAGTTAAATTTCTATGAGGATATTCAGAATTCATTAAATCTTAGGATTTCTAGAGGGGAGGTTGCTTTAAATCTGTCTGCAGAGGGAGGGCCTTTTTTAATTGAGGGAACCAGGGTAGGTTACAAATTGGCCAAGGTAGTGTTGAACATGTGTTGAAGCCTGCTGTTTCGGAACCTGTATGTGAGCCTACTTACAATGTTGCTAGGGCTTTATCCTTCGATGAAAAGGTGATATTGGGTGAGAGTGGTTATAAACCTAGTGAAGGGTCAGCCTTGTTATCCCCTATGGAGGTATTTTCAAAGAATCCATGCCCAAATTCTCATGTCTTACCAGCTGAGAGCCTCCAGTTTAAAAATGTAACCATTAGAAAGGCTAAGAAATCCTGAGTGGTGAACTGTGATGAGCAAATTGGTGATGTATTTGTTCCACTTTCGGTGAGAATTGATGATGCCCTCGTCGGCAGTGGTGATCTTTCAAACCCTAGGGAACTTAGAGCAGTGACGCCCGTGAGCCAGGGTGAATAATGCTAATTGCCTCACTAAATATTCGCGGGTTAGGCAAGGTTGCCCAGGGTAGGGCCTTGTCAAAACTATTAATTGCTACTAGCCCGGATGTTCTGCTCATTCAGGAAACTATGTGTTCTAATAAATAGGCAATTCTAAAAATGGTTAATGTGTGCTTTGGATGGATTTCTCTGCCATTAGTGCATGTGGGAAGTCTGGTGGCTTGCTTGTTGGTTGGAATCCAAATTGCTTCTGTTTCAAAACCTATAAATCTAAATGGGGGATTTTGATGCAGGGTCGGGGTTTATTTCATAATTCACAAATTTCTATACTAAATTGCTATGGTCCTTACAATAGTAGGGCTGAGTTTTGGGACCAACTCAAGATGTCTGGGCTTTTAAATTCTCCTAATCTTATTCTTGCAGGAGACCTAAATTTCACTTTAAATTGGTCTGAAATATGGGGCTCCAAAGCCCGCTTTGATGATTTAGCCGAATATTTCTCTGATTTATTGTTAAATTTTGATTTGGTGGATGTGGCTCCTGCTCCTATTATGCCCACATGGACCAATGGAAGAGTTGGTAAAGAAGGTATCCTTAAAAGACTTGACCGATTCCTGGTCTCTTGGGCTTTGCTGCAACAAGTTCAAAGATATCGTTCTTGGGTGGGGGAGGATATATTCTCAGACCATTGGCCCATTTTTCTATAGTTTGATGATGCTCAGGGTCCTAAGAACTTCCCATTCAAGTTTAACAATACGTGGCTTCTCGATGAAACTGTTAGAAAGTCATGGCCCGATCTCTATCAGGATAGGGACTTAAACCCTATGGATAAATTTGTTATAAAACTCAGAAAGTTGAAGACTGTTGTAAAATCATGGATCAAAAATAAAAAGAAGCAAGATCTCTAGGAATATGAGGATTTGCAGGAACAAATCAAGAACGTTTATCAAAAGAAAATTGATTTTATGGACAGTGAAGAGGATCAGGTTTTACTAAAGTTATTGAGCGCAAAAAAGGAGGATTTATTGTTACAAGAGGAGGTAGAGTGGCTATTAAAAAGTTGAGCCCTGTGGCTGGAACTCGGGGACAATAATACTAAGTATTTTCATGCTTATGCATCTCATAGAAGGAATAAAAAAGCAATTTGGGAATTAAAAGATGTTGATGAGGTTTCTATTAATGGTCAGATTCGGCTTCAAGATCCAGCTGCAAATTTCTTTGGTAGTATTTTCAAAGATCCAGGGGGTAGTGATTTGCTTAAACAAATTGAGATTGCTCGCCTGTTCCCAGCTTTTTTCAGTCCTCGGGAGGCTTTGGATTTAGAACAAGAGGTTACTCTAAAAGAAGTTGAAGATACATTAAAACTTTTTGGAAAAGATAAAAGTCTTGGGCCTGATGGCTGGACTGTGGAGTTATTTTTGCACTTTTTTTACTTAATGGGAGAAGAAATCCTTGCAATGGTGGAATTCTTCAGAATCTATGGTTATATTTCTGGTGCCATGAACTCAACATTTTTGACCTTGATTCCGAAATGTAACAAACCCTCATCTTTTGGAGAATACAGGCCTATTGCATTATGCAATTTAATTTATAAACTTATATCCAAGATCATAGCTGTGAGGATTAAACCTAGGTTGTCAAAGTTTGTGTCAGCAAACCAGTTTGGTTTTCTCCATGATAGACAGATTCTGGATGCAGTTGGTATCATCCAAGAAATAATTCACACTATAAAGACTCGGAACAAAAAGACATGTCTCCTATGTTGCTGAGGTGGATTATGTCATGTGTGACTTCAATAAACAATGTTGTTCTTGTTAATGGGATCCCATCAAATTTCTTCAAGTGCTCATGGGGGATAAGACAGGGATGTCCGCTGTCTCCTATTCTGTTTGTGCTGGTCATTGATGGTTTAAGCAGAATTATCCTTAAGGAAAAAAATGATGTTCTTATAAAAGGGATCAAACTTTCCAGAGAGATATCTATATCTCATCTGCTCTTCGTTGATGATGTTCTTTTAGCTGGTGCAGACTCAATTGGTGAAAGAAGATGCTTCAGGAACTCCATATCACTCTTTTGTTGTGCATCAGGAATGAAGGTTAGTGATAGAAAGTCCATCTTATTTCAGCATAATCTGGATGATATGCATATTGTGGAGTTACAAAATACTCTCCCTTATATAGTTCATAAATTAGAGGATGGATTCACATATCTGGGTTATTTTCTAAAGCAGAATAATTATAGAGTCAAGGACTGGTCTTGGCTAGTAAAGAAGATGGAATATAGAATCCAATCCTGGACTAACAGAATTCTATCTATTGGTGGTCGCCTTACACTGGTCAAAGCTTTTCTTACAAGCATCCCAGTTTATTGGTTATCTTTGTTCAAAATGCCCAAATCGATCCTTAAGCAATTAAATAGACTATGCTCCAATTTTCTTTGGACAAGTGGTATGGAGCACAGGGGTCTTATAATGGCCAAATGGGATTATATTACTAAGCCTGTAAAATCAGGTGGTTGGGGGCTTAAAATTTTGGATATCTTTGGAAAGGCACTACGGCTAAAGAGCCTCTAGAGAGGGTTGATGGGTAACACTCTATGGTCACAGGTATTAAAGAAGAAGTACATGACATTGGACACAGTAGACTGGATAAAAAATTCAGTCAAGAAAACTAGGAACTCCTCTGTGATTTGGAAAGGTTTTATGCAGGTTTATCACTGGATTCGTAATGATTTATCTTGGCAGGTAGGGAATGGCCAGAAAATTCAAGTGGGTGTTGATAGAATTTTGGGTCTTGATGAGGATTATAAACTGTCTGTGAGAATCCTTGAATATCTCAAGGATAGGAACTTTACTACATTGGATCAGATGAGGAATTATGTCTCTTTGAATGGCACATCATACTGGTTAAAAGGTGCTAATTTGGGTCTATTAGGCTGTCATGAAAGAGAATGGGATTACTTCTTTTCGCACTTGAACACAAGTGGATGTAGGCTCTCAGGCCAGGATGATGTATTAAAATGGGAAGGGAACCCGATCACAGGTGAAGTTACAGCTAAGACAGCCTACAATTATATTATTTCAAACAGGAATTTTAACCCTCAACACTGGTGGTTCAAGAAGCTGTGGAGATGGAAGATACCTATCAAACTTAAGTGTTTTGAATGGTTTGCTTTTAAAGAGAAATTGAAAACATGGGATGCATTGGTTAAAATGGGGTGGACTGGACCAAATAGATGTTCATTATGTAAATCTGAAGCTAAAACTACTCAGCACATTCTGGTGAATTGCAGGTTTACTAGAGAAATCTGGGATCAGGTTTGTGTTGGTTTGGATATAAATCTGATTTGGGGAAGGGATTCTTTTGAGTTTTCTTTCTTAAAATAGTTCAAGGATTGTAGATATCACCCTATGCTACCACTATTTATATCATGGGTCATTTGGTATATCAGAAACAAAACAGTTTTTGAAGATTTGGTTCCTTTGGTATCGAATGGGGTAGAACAAATTCTCTCTCTTTATAAATCAATATTTAAAGGGAAGAAACCATCTGTGATAATAACGATAGGTGCCTTTGAGACTGTTTTTAATTGCCCTGTACTTTTCTTTGATGGAGCGGCACAAGATGGAATGTGTGCGATTGGAGGTGCAATATTCCTAAATAAATTTCATCATTACACTATCAAAATGAAATGTGGTTTGGGAACCAATATGAAAGATGAGCTCATTGCTTTGTGGTGTGTCTTAAAGGTGGCTAAGATATTTGGTATTGATGATCTGAAAGTCTTTGGTGACTCTAGAGTCACAATAAAATGGGCTAAAGGTGATTTCAATCTTAAAGTATTAGCTCTGGTCCACTAGTGTAATAGAATCAGATCAGATATACAAGGTTTCAAGAATATATCATTTCAGCACATTTACAGGCAACACAATTCCCTGGCAGATAAATTGTCTAAGCAAGCACTGATGGGAGATGTTGGGATGCTGGCTTGGAAAGAAATTCAGAATTCTCGGATTCTGAATTATGGAGTATTAAACCTTTTTGAATAATTTTCATGATGTATAAAGTTTTGATAGTTTTGATAAGTATTAGTTTTGTTTTTTTTGGAGGCTTTTGAGGTTTGACTGACATCCTACCTGATGATCAGAAAATCTTTCTGTAAAAGATGATGGATTGGGGTTTCTCGGACAGAGATGTCAAAAAAAATCTTTCGAACTTAAGTTTATTTCATGTACCTTTTGATTCGTAATGAATAACATTAATATGCTTTTTTTCTTACTGGAAAAAAAATTAGTAATATTTTACAGTTTTTGTTCATTAAAATATTTTAATATATTTGAATTGGAAGTAATATTTATTACAGTTTTCCATCCTGGATTTGCCTCTAAATATTATAAAATAATTATTGGATATCCGTAGCCAAGATTATATTCCCTATTTTAAAACTCTCCCGTATATGAGATAAAGTCGATATAATACAAATTTGTAAAAGTATTTCTCCTTTGTGCTCCGTCGCAGGGATTGCTATTGATTTAAGTGTCAATTGAGTCATTTACAATTCGAATCTCTAATCTATATGGAATGTTTAAATTATTTATTTAAAAATATAAATAAATATATTAGTCTTAATAAACACTTCAATTCATTTATTTAAAATAATATCAAATAATTATATTTAAAATAATTTTTTTTAAATTATTATTAAAATTAAATATTTTAAATCAAATATTTATTTGTATTAAATTTTTAAAATATTAATTTATAGACAAAATGCTCATACTAATTAAACAAGTTATCTATTGTTGGTCATCTTTAATTGTAATCACTTATTGTTTATGTCTCATTTACTTTGTTTAGTTAGATGGTTGTCTACTACCTATTATCCATGCATGAGCTCCCAATTATCCATGCATTAAAATACACTTGTTCCGTCCTTCATCAATTTAGGAAAAGCATAAATGGTAATCCACCCCAAATTCTAAGATATAAACACCTATCAGTGTACTTTTGACTGCAACTAGAAGATCATAGAAAAGCAATACTAGATGATAGGGTAGAATCCTGACTTACAAAAACCCATATAAAATTTTAAAATTGATAATTCTAAAGGCTACAATTCCATATTTTATACAACAAAAGTTGTCACATAAATTTCTTCATTTTAAATAATCTTTTTTATTGAAATAACTTATTTATATTACAAATAAAAATACTTTAAAATATAAATTGTGAAATTTGAGTCTAAACTAAGTAACTTCATATATTACAATGGTTAGGAATAATAAATTTCTTCATTTTAAATAGTCTTTTTTATTGGAATAATTTATTTATATTACTGATAAATACTTTAAAATAGTAAATTATGAAATTTGAATACAAACTCAGTAATTTCATATATCATTATGGTTATGAATAACACAATGATAGGAACAACTCCAATAAGAATCATTAGAAATTTGATAAAGATGAATATATTATTTGGAATCATTAGAAATTTGATAAAGATGAATATATAAATAATATAATTGCAGTTACAAATAATAATGTAAATATTATGAAGTTAAATTAAATATGATAATAATGATTAAGATAAGTTTATATTTTAACTTGAAAATTAAAAATAGAAATCACTATAAATTTGTTAAAGATGAATATATAAATAATATAATTGCAATTATAAATAATAGTGTGAATATTATGTAGTTAAATTAAATATGATAATAATGATTAAGATAAGTTTATATTTTACCCTGAAAATTAAAAAAAATACATATATATTCAAAAGGTTTGACATGAATTTAACTTGTAATTTGCTTTGTTGATTGAGACAGCTATCTATTATGAATTCAAACATTGCTTCTTTAATTTATTGATACAGTTATATTCTATTTAAGGTTTTCAAGGAATGCTAGACAGAAGAATGTTCCATATAACCAACGAGAACTCTGGTACTGTCATACGTCACAGAGAGGAGTTGGTGGGAAATTATTTGTGTTTTTCAGTGTTTTTGATAACTATCACTAAATTTTCTATTTATGATAGCAACCACTAAATTTTTTATTTCGAAATACGAGCCTACGTCGGCCAATCACTCTTTACTTCGTATACTTAAATTTTTTAAATTTAAAACTTAAGAAACTTAAAATAAAAATTGACACTCTTCATTCTTGATTAAACTCAAATCCAATATCTTATCACACATGTATTACCTATTAATTGATGTTTCTGATTAACGGCATGGGTTACGCCCTCTGATTCCAAATTCTCAGTTAAAATTTTATTACTGCGAAGGTTGGCAACGTTGAGGATCAAGTGTTTACAACTAACTTTTTTGCTCAAAAACAATGACATGGTCAATGATGTTGACCATGTTAAATATATTTGTTTTGAATATGTGGTAAAAATATTTTTAATGGATGATTACAACTTAGTTTATGTAGTTGGTATTTTGTTACACATATAGGTGTTTAATTTTAGAATGTGGGGTGGACTAATATCTATGTTTTTCCTAGAATGCATGAAGATGCGACAAGTGTACTCTTGAAAATGTTTTTATATAAAAAATACATGGATAAATGGCTTCATAGCAGATAACCTATTATTTATTTGTAACATTTAACTTGACCTATCTCTTAAGGGCACGAGTTAAGTGGTTTTGCTAGTTAAATACCCTTGTTAAGTAAAAGTCTAATAAGAATCTAGTATTGATATCTCTAGATATTTGCATATGTCCATTTATGTTAACTAATTGTAGATAAATCATCTAGTTGTCAACATTTAAGTGTGCATTTATTATTAATAGAGACTTGGTATATATTTTTTAAACAATTCTTCTAAAAATATTATTGTAAGTTATTTTTGGATTTTAACTTATTTGAAGAGAAAATAGAAAAATTAAATTTGTTTATTTTATATATAATAATAGATTGCTTAACTATATTTATAAAGAAGTGTAAAAAATA